>VYZW01059157.1:280718-315231 GCA_013401315.1 Balaeniceps rex | reverse complement strand
GGCTGCAGCCCGGGCCGGGGGCGGGGGCCACAGGAGGGGGTGTCCTCTGCCCCCCCCGGTAACATGAAACGAGCTGGGGAGGTGCCCAGCCGGGGGGGCACCGGGCTGCCCGCTCTGATGCTGGGCTGGGGGGAAGAGGCACGGCGGGGCAGCCTCCAAAAATGGGATGAAACGGGAGCTGGGGGCTCTGTGGGAGCCCCCCGTGACCCTGCCAGAGCGGCCTGGGCTTGTGCCTTCCAAAAATGGGATGAAACGGGAGCTGGGGGCTCTGTGGGAGCCCCCCGTGACCCTGCCAGAGCGGCCTGGGCTTGGGCGTGCAGCCAGCTCCATGTCAGGGGGAGCTGAGGGATGCTGCGAGCTACGCTGCGAGCTGTGCTGTGAACAATACGAGCTACGCTGCACGCTGTGCTGCAAACCGTGCTGTGAACAACGCTGCGAGCTACGCGGCAAGCAATGCTGCGAGCTATGCTGTCAACAGTGCTGCGAGCAACACTGCGTGCTGTGCTGTGAGCAATGCTGCAAGCAATGCTGCGAGCTGCGCTGTAAGCAATGCTGCAAGCTAATCGGGAAGCGATGCTGCGAGCAGTGCTGCGAGCTCCCCTTACCGCTCCCACCCCAGCACAAGGCTCTTGCCCCCGCTGCCAGCCCGGCCTGGCCGGAGGCTGGAGCAGGGAGAGGAGAGGGGCTGGTGCTGCCCGAGGAGAGGGCAGGACGCGTACCTGGGCCACGGCCACCTGCGTCTGCTGCTGCTGCTGGAGGAGCTGCTGCTGGAGCAGCTGGAGGCAGTGCTGGGAGGCCAGCGGGGTGATGGAGGCCGAGGAGCAGGGGCTGCTTGGGCTGAGCAGCTGCTGGGAGCCGGCCGGGTGGAGGGAGCAGCTCTCGGCATCCTGGGCACAGAGAAACGGGCAGGGTGAACAGACCGACCAGCTCAGGCTGGGACTTGGATCGTGCTTCCCCACGGCACTGACGCTAGCGTGGCACAGCAGCCCCCGCACCCCCGGCACCAGGGGACTGTCGAAGGGGTCAGCCCTGGGCTCAGTGTCAGGCACTGCACGACTACGTGATCCCCAGGACAGCACGTTTCAGAGCGACTCCTGCTCCCGGAGAGCTGGCAGGGCTGCAACATCTGCATCTGGCCGTAGATCCAAACCAGGGGAGGCAGATCCCTGGGCAGGGGACACCCCACCGCCTTCCCCATGATGGGGCTGCCCAGGCTGGGCTGTTTCTTGCTGCCTGAAGCATTTACCAGTGGCCGCAGCCATCCAGTGTCAGGGCCACCAGCAAATTAAAAGACTGCAGGCGGGCAGCGCGGATACCGAAGGACAGCGCTCCCAGTCCTTGGACATACCCAGCGTGCGAAGGGCGGTGCAAACACTGACTGATGTCAGAGCAGCCCCTGACCCAGCCACAAGCCCCCCGCACTCCGGCACGGTGCTCAGCGCCCTGGGTCTGCCGGTTCAGCCCAGCGTGGGTGAGCCTGCAGCCACCTCGCGTGCCCTGGGGACTGTGCAGTGCCCCGTGCATGCTGTGCGGTGCCCGTGTGTGGCTCACGCAGCCCAGAGCCGGGCAGCGCGTCCCCCCGGCAGGCAGCCTCCCGCCCTGGCAGCGGGGCTGGTTTAGGACGGTTCCCCTCGCAGCGTGCCCCGCCGGCAGCTGGCCCGCGGCCGCTGCCTTTCCTGCCCCCTGCCCTCCCCTGTTTGGGCAGCCCCAGCACCCAGAAGGCAGGCGCAGGATAAGCCCTGCCTTTCCAGCCACGGAAACGAATCCCATTGAGTGCATTTCACGGCAGCTGCTTTCAGCCAGGCCCTGCGAGCGATACAATTGTGTGTGATGAAGCGATGCCATTCAGGCCGCCGGGAAGCGCTCACGGAGAAGCTCTGCGGAGCGGCTATTCATTAACAGCGAAGCCACTGCTTGCACCGAACGTGACCTGAGTGCCTGCGCTGCCAGCACTGGGCCACCTTGGGGACGCTGCTCCCTGGGCCTGCGGGGGCGAGGGGAGCTGGGGGTCGCTGCCGGGGCAGTCGGACGAGTGACTGCCGCAGAGCGGCACTGGGGGCACGGAAATCCACGCCGTGTGGCGGGGAAACGGTTGCTTCGCCAGAGATGCCTCCTCTTTGTTTCTGCCTGTTACGGGGATGCTGTTGCAGGAGGGGGGTCCTGCCTCGCTTCTCCTTTCTAGCGCTGTGCCCCTCGGTGCTCTGCCCTGCCTGCACTGGTGGGCTCTCCCGGGTTGCGGTTGAAGCCCGCTCAGCCATGCGCCGTGGCCGCACTCCCACTCTTGCCTCTGCCCCTGCCCCAGCGCTGGGACACGGCTTAGCTGTGGGTAAACTGGGTGCTGAGCGGCCTGTCCTGCCACGGGGGCTGGGAGAGCAGGGAGCCAGGAGGGGGGGCTGCAATGGGGTCTCCATGAAAGCCCCTCCTCTTCCAGCCGTGACACAGAGACCCAGAGCAGAGGGATGCCAGCAGTGGCAGCGCGCGTGGGCCATCCCCCAGCCCACCCCCCGTTACCTGGCAGTTCTTCTCCTTTGAGGCTTGCCCAGGTTTCAGCACGCCGAGGTCCCCCCTGGCAGCGGGCAGCTCTCCGGGTCCCCTCTCGGCCACACAGATGCCATCAGAGTCGATGCCAACCTCGTCTGCATCCGTGATCTTGGAGCCCTTTATCTGGTGAACTTCAAACGAGACGGATAAATAAACACAAGACCCCCTGCCGCAGGGTCGCAGCAAGGAGCCGGGGCCCGGAGCAGGGCTGGCAGCCAGGGTGGCAGCTCAGGGACAACGGCCAGGACTTGCTCCAAGTCTCGGCATGCTGCGGAGGGGCCGGAGGAGGGGAGCGGTGCTTGCAGACCCTCAGCCTGCTGGGCAAGGGGGCTTAGCCTCCACCTTCCCGGTGCCCAGGACGGGCGGGCAGACAGGGCGGATTCCCTGTGCCCCCCATCCGAAAGGGTCCGAAGCGCTCGCTGTCACTAGAGCTGGCCCACAAAGGACATGCCACCTTGCAGGTCCCCCCCCAAAGCATCCCTGCTGCCACTGCCGAGGGAGGGGTCTGCCCGCGCCCCGCGGGGAGCCGCGCGTCACCTTCCAGCGGCTGCTCCTCGGCCGACTTGTCGCTGGCACCGTCCGCCTGCCCGTCGGCGTTCTGCAGGGCATGCTGCAGGCTCAGCTTGTGGCACACCTCGAAGGCCTGCCCCACCGTGCGCACCACCCGCATCGCCTGGCTCTGCGGAGCAAACCCGCGCCGATCAGCCCCGCGGCGGCCACGCTGCCGCCGCCGCCGCCCCACTGCCAATGGGAAAACTGGGAGCCTTCCTCCCGCTTCCCGCCCCGGGGCTGCCCCACGCTGCCATCTCTTCCCATGGTGGGAGGGGTCCACCGCTGCCCACCGCTGGACCCGACACAGGGCATCCCCCCGGGTCCCCCGCCCGTGGAGATGGGTGCTCTGAGGCAGGCGGGCTGCGCTGCTGCCCGGGCTGGGCAGGAGGGGATGGGCACCAGGCACGCTTTTTTGGGGACATCCAGCACTGGTGCTGCCTCGGTCTCTCCCCAGGGATCTGCACCCTCCGACCCAGCGGTGACTTTGGCTCCTGTGCGGGAAGGTGCGAGGTCCCTCAGAGACCTCTCGCCCGGGGAGCACCCAGCCGTGGCCCCGGCAGCATCCTACCTTCTTCTTCGATTTGAAGACGTTGCACCTGAAGGAGTTGTTTGTGCCGTCCCTCGCGATGTAACTAAATATTTTCAGGTCTTGCGAGTCGTGAGACACGTAGAAGATTCTAGGTGGGAGAGAGACAAAGGGAATTAAACACCCAGGGGAGTCTCTGCCCCCAGACAACCTTGGCGGCTCCCGTGTGTCCCCAGGACGCCCGGCTCACGGCACCCAGGGCCGGGGGACCGAGGCGGTGCCAGTGCACGGCCCCTCCTGCGATTTTCAAGGCAGGAGGCAACGGATTTAGAGAGTGTTTCTGGCTTGATGGAAAACCTTCTGGTTTCTGAAGCAGGCAAAAGCTTTTTAAAGATGCTGTGGGAAAGCTAAAAAATCTATAGTATTGGAAAGCGTGTGGCTATTTTTAGCCCCAGCAATTAATCCCTGCCTGGGCTGCAGCATGGCACGACGAACGTCCTGCCCTCCCGGTGCGGCCAGCCCGGGGACCCAGCCCGGGTCCGTGCTCAGCAGCAGGCAGGCGCCACGGCACAAAAGCCAGCGTCCCCTGGATGCCTCTCCCAGGGATGCCGAGTGTACTCGGAGGATTCCTCTGTCTCCTGTTCAGGCTGACTTTTTCTCCTCCCTGTGCTGCGAAACCATTTTTAAAGACCTTTTTATATATTTGATTTAATCAGGTAAAAATGTGACGAGTTCAGCTCCGAACAGAGAAGAAACCAAAGGGATCCTTGAGATGTTTTTTCTTTTTTCTGTCATTGGAATTTTTTGTGTTGAGCTTGCAATCGGAGCAATTATGGCCCAGGTACCACATCTTGTAATAATCTGTAAAAAAATGCCAGAAGGGAGAGGCAGGCTCGGATAATGCATGGGCACAGCCTCCGCTCCTTATCTCCCCACCAAGGGCTCCCACCCAAAAGCCAGTGCTGGTGATCCCAGCCCTTGGGCTGTGGGCTTTGCGCTCGTGGTGCAATTACTGACTTAGCAGATCCAACCGCCTGGTCCAGCCCGTGTTCTTAACCGTGGCCTTAGGCTACGCACCATCGCTGGGGTTGCCTTCAAGGAAGCCATCCCCGATGGGCCCTGAGGCATCTGGGTAGGGCTTGTAGTCTCCAGAATACTTTGAGATCCCATGGCAGGTCCTATGGAAGGTCAAAGCTACCTTACCACGTCCAGTACGGGTTAATTCCCTTATGCCTTAGAGTAAGGCCCTTCTTCAGAAGCACACGGCATCCGGCGAGCCATGCTCTGAAGGAAAACCACGGGAAATCTGTCTTCAGAGTCAGAACCAGAGAGTAATTCGGGTTGAAGGCATCTCAGGGGGTCATCTAGTCTAACCCCTGTTCAAAGCAGAGCCAGCTTCAAAGCTAGATCAGTGCGTCTCACTCTCAAAAACGTACGGAAAGGATTCCCCATCAGCGGTAATTTTGCAACCTCGTTAATTTTTCATGGTCCTTTGGAAAGCCAATCTTGGTGGAGGTAACTCAGCATCGCTCAGGGCTGATTGGACCCAGCTGGTGTAAATCCCCTGCCGCGTACCTGTACACAGGATCGTGCATCACCACCATCTTACTCTCGTCCCAGGTCCACTCCTTTCTCTGTAGGCAGAAGGCAGAAACAAAATTACAGGGAGTCGGGTCAAAATGAAACTCCACCAGGCTGATGGCAGGAGCCCTGGAAAACTGTACATTTGTCCCAAGCCAAATCCAGGCTACAGTCTGACTATATGAACAATGGTTATTTCATCAGTATCTTGGATAAAAATAGATTTCTTTGCTCATTTATCATATCTGGTCATCTGATCGCAGCCTTCAGGGCTGAAAATGGTCCCTAAGATTAATTTATAGCATCAAATATGCAGAAGAGTAACACGTTTTGGGGAAGAAGGCTCTGAGCTAGGGCGTAGGAGATCTGGGTCCAGCCGCTGGCTGGGCTCGGTGGGAAGCAGAGCCTGGGCAACGAGGTGAGGGGTGCTCAGCCCAGGCGGCACAGAAGAAGCCTACCGCTATTAACAAGAAAAAGAAACTCTATTTCCTGAAAGCTTGACATTTTTTGGTAGGGGAAAAAAAAAATCCTCTTCCCACAGTGTAATTTTCCTCCCCTTTTTTCAGCAAGGTTTTGTTATTAGTTTGATGAAAAATGCAGCGTTTTCTTGTGAACATTCTGGGTGGTTTTTAAGAAAAGGCCAGTTTGGGTGAGAGGTGTGACTGTCCTGAGCAGCAGGAGTACCCAGCCACGGTCAAAGCCGACATCCCGGGTGCTCTGGCCTCGAGTGCCCCGGCGGGGCTGGAGGAGCCTCACCTTCTGCTTCTTGCGCAGAATCACCTTCACCCCGTCCACGGACACGATGATGCTCACTTTCTTCTTCTTAATGTTCTTGGCTTTGAATTCATACTGACGGGAAGAAAAACCCCGGTTAGGAGAGAGGTGGGATCGGGGGGGTGCCCGGGACAGTGTGCGGTGTTAGTCGGTGTTTTACATGAAAATGTGGGGTTTGTAGTCCCAGCTTCCGAGGGAAGTGGGAATTTGTTTTATCCTGCTAAAAAAATCCATATTGGGAAGGACCCGCTGCCGTAGCTGGGATGCCGGGCAGGATCCTGGCTTTGTCAGGAGCATCCCTTGGGAGAGGACAAGCAGAGCTCAATCCTCTGGACTATATCCAGAGACCGTTAATTCGGCTCCGGGGAGAACTCTCCTGGTGCGCTGGCCATGCCTGATCCAGCGGGACCCTGCACCAGGGCTGAACGGGGAGCCGGCACTCGCAGCAAACACCGAGCAGTGATTTACAGCATCTCCAGCGCCCTTGTGTGTCAGCGCTGCAGTGCATGGGGAATATAAAACCACTTACGAATTGCAGGGAGGGCCAGATGGGTGGCAATAACGCAATTATACCTCAGTCATTTACATAATCACATTAACCTCGGTGGGCTCGGTATCTCTGGAGAAAACCCAGCTCCTCATCTGCAGGTGTCTGCAGTCTGAACTCACCTCCGTTTGTGTTAAAAATCAAACTGCTAGCTTTTAAATGTTGCTTTTGCTGACAGCTAGAAGCGTAGCGAGCCCTTCCACTCTGGAGACCTGTATTTACAGCACTGATCCTTACTGGCCCTGGTTTAGGCACTATTTTCGGCTTCCAAATACAGCATTTTGATACCCCGTATTTTTCACAGTCCCTATCTGAAATCCAGCTTTCCTGGGCCTCCATTTATCTAAACCAGCACATCCATTACTGTCAGCGCAGCTACACCAACAGCCACCATGCATCTATTAAAAAATAAATCCTTTGGATTAACTGGATGTACAGAGTTACCATAGCTGGAAAGCAGAGGTTACAAATCCCCTGCTTTAATAGCCTAATAACATCAACGGTGCAGTAACGGAGCTGGGACCGGGCAAAGGGGACATCACGGGGACACCACCGCCCGCTGGCTCTGCCCGTGCGAGCGGCCGCAGCGAGGCTGCAGGCGTGGGTGCTACGTGGGCTGCTGAACCGCTCAGGACCCTGCGCGAGCCAGGGATGCACGCACACCACGGCGGCTGCCCCGGAGCCAGCGTGGCCGAGCTCAGCGATAGCCTCTGGGCTCCCTCCACATGCCGTTAGTTACGGTCTGCCCGAAAACAGGCGGTAGATAGGCTCTGGCTGTATTTTCCAGCAGGCTGTCAAATTGGAGGCAGCTTGCAAGCTTTCCCTGCTAAGGTGCCAGGGTGACTGAGACCCGGCAGCCCCCTCTGCAGCATCTTGTCACCCCGAGGACGGCTGGCCGCCTCGCTGGTGAGCACCGTGCCACCGAGCCTTCCCGGGGAACGCTGCGCTGCCCCGAGGGGCTCAAGGGGACGGGAGGTGCCTCCGCTCCATCACCGGCCTCCGCTGTCTCCTGGGATGTCTCTGCCACGTCGCTTTGGAGAATCAACGCAGACTGCGTGATTCGTAGACACGGAGGACAAGGCGGTGGCAAGCGGTGGAGTGCAGCCTGAAGCCTACCTACACCATGTAACCGCACATCTCGTTGGAAACCTTGTCTCTTCATGCACCTTATCTCTTTATACACCTTATCTCTGTATACACCTTATCTCTTTCTACAGTCGGCGGAGCTGCAGGCAGCAACCGAGACGTTAAGGGAGTCCAGGCACCTCTTCCAGGAGCCTGAAGGTGAAGGACTCTGTGTGCGGCTCCGCGTCACACGGCACCCAGGCACCGCAGAGAAGATACCCATCCTTCCAGCTCCTCAACACCCGTTGTAAGCCACGCCAGCCTTACAGGCAGAAAATTGGGTGGCTTTCATGTTTATCAGGCTTTTGGTGCCGATCATTGAATTCTTAGCACTCTGCAAGGTTTACGGTATCAGACAGACCTGGGATTAAACCGTAGCCTTTTGATCTCCCCATGAATTACTACTCCGAGACAAGCGCCTTTAGAAAGCTATCTATAGCACCACTGCGTGTGAAGCCAGAGCTAAATTTGCTGTACACATTTTTTATTTATAGGGAGGAGTGAAACGATGGGCGAGGTGGCGAGTGCATCCTTCCGACTGCCGCGGGCCGGGGGGGACCCGCAGGAGATGCACACATCTGCGGGGCCACGGACAGGCGGCCGGGCTCGGCACCCGAGGGGGCTTCTCCCACCCTACACCCAAGCAGCCCCTCGGTGCCCCGGCACCCCCAGCCCAGCCTCGCTGGGTGCTCCCGGCTCTGCCAGGCTGGAGCTTCCCCCTCCCCTACACTCAGCACCGCTAAGCCGTTCTCCTTGTCCGCTTGCATGAATGTCAGTAAAACGGGGATAGATTGTTTTGCCCGCTAAAGAGCTATTTATCTTTCTTTATACACAAATGGCTGGGAAAATACTAGCCGAGCTTTCCAAGAACGAGCGAGCAATACAGTGTATTTTCCCCTTGTAGCAACAGGGGTGCAATTACATTCAAACAAGGCTCTTTGCTCAAAGGCTTTAAGCAAAGTCCAAGCCTGGATTTTGCAGAGATGCTTTTTCTTTCTCTCTTGGACAGAAAGGAACAATCAGGAGCAGCGGCAGCGCATCCCCGGGTGCTGCCAGGAGCGATGGCAAGTCTCTGCGAACCCAGGGAACTGCAGCCAGCTACCACACCACACCACGCCAGCCTGACTCTGGGACAGGTATGGGACTTGAGCTCCAAGCAGAGCCCTACAGCCGGCGTGAGCTGCCCGGCACGCTCTGCCCCTGCCGCTGCCATGAGCCAGTGCTGAGCCGCCGAGCAGCGCTGCTGCAGCTGGGGCTGGAGCGGCACACGGGGCGGGAGCAGAGCTCAGAGCTTCTCCCCTGCCCCAGTGACACGCACGCCCCGCACACGGCATCTGAAGCAGGTTTGACCCTTGCGATCTGCAGGCAGCACCCTCAGGCTCTGCTCAGGATGCAGCCCTTTGCCACAGCGTCGTCAGCGAGGAAGGAGGACGATGAGTTCGCCGGTCCGGCTCGCGCCGTGCAGCTCGCGGCCGCTGCTGCTGGCGCTTTGCTGCCGCGTCCTCGCCGGAGCACCTGCAACGGCCAACGCACCTCCCGCAGCCGAGGTGCCGGGGTCCCAGCCGCAGGCAGGATTAGCTTGGCCTGCGAACAGTTAAAACTCATTGGGCCCCCAAATCCTTTCTAAAGGGTGAAAACCCTGAAGCAGCAGGAGCCGTAGGACGGCCTGGCCCCGACCGGCTGCTCGGCTGCTCGGCGTGCAGAGCAGTAACGGCAGCTGGGCGAGAGCACCGCGATCCCGAGAGCAGGGCTGGGCGAAAGCCGCGCCAGCCCACGCCGCACCAGCTTGGCTGGGACTCTCTCTCCATCTCTAGGCATAAGAGGCAGATGGGGTACAGCTTCAGTCATTTAATTGCTTCCTATCAAGCAGGAATCAGTACTTTAATTAACTGTGATTTATATAAGGACAAAAAAGCACATGGAAAAATGCGCGCCAGGAGAGCAGACCATCTCCCATGAAAACGTTCACCCACAAACCAACACACGTCTGAGCACGGGGCTCCCCGGCCAACCTAAAGTCTACTCACTGGTATTTTTTTTCTTACTATTGAATTGATGTGATTTTTTTTTCCCCAAATTTGTCAAGGTTACCAACAAATCCAAACCCACACAGCAGCGTTCATCTTCTCTGCTGCCTTCCGAGGTTCAATCGTTATTCTCTTGCCGCTTGTGCTATCCTATGGGGGGAAGCTTTCCGGATGTTACAGGATCTGGAATTGCCCTTACAAGTGGCGATTCAGCAGGCAAGCCTGGCGGCTTCCTTAGCTATGGAGACAAGATGGGACATTCTATAAAATAATGCGGGTCAAAAAAGGGCAATGCATCTCATTTAATTTAGCAGCTTCATTAATTCTATTTCTGATGTGTCTGACCTGGAATACTTTCTATTTCTGCTTTTAAATCCCCGTGTTCGAGTCCTTGCCTTTCATTCGGTCCCACGCACTGTTGGCATGTAATATTAACTTACCCAAGAGCTAAAGACTGTATGACTAGAAACGTTAATGGTGCCGCGCAATGCATATTTCATCTGCTAATTCCACCCAACAGATATAAATTACACATGCAGTTACCAGCTTCCATCTGCTGATGAAAGAGATGGGCTAATGCACATTGGAAATCATACGCAGTTTCCAGCACCAAGAACAACTTGCATGAACAGCGTTATTCAAGGAAGCAATTCTTAATGTGATTAATTACCGAAGGTATCAGGGCCTTCATTATGCAAATGAAAACTGTCATAAAATAGAGAGTTTGCAAGTCTTAGAGGCAGCTTCTGTTTCCAAAAAATGCATCATCTTCCTCGTTAACAGAGAGCAGAAGGGCCGGACTGGAGAGAGCCGGCGGAGCCAGGACTCGCTCCCCGCCACGGCTCCTTTGCTGCTGCGCAGCCCACGTCGCATTGAGGGAACCCAAGGCGGAGGCTCTCGAGGATTTTGGAACAGGAGCACATCAGTGCTCCCAGCCGCTGCCGGGTAAGTACTTTGTTTGCGTGCCCAAAGGAAGACGCCACAGGCTTGGAAATGGACGACTCTCCCTGCAGCTGTAAATTCTCCAGCCAGCCCTTAGCCTGCTGTCCTGCCCCCAGCCTCCCCCTGCCCCGGCCCCGGCCCGGCAGGCTGCAGGATGGATGTGGCCATAAACAACCCCACGACAATAAGCAGTCCCAGCCCCTTCCCAAACCTTGCCTGCCGACGGACACAGGGAGCATGGCAATGAGGAGGTGGAAATCTGCTCGGCTCTGCCCCCCGGCAGGACCCGCCGTCCCCGCTCCTGCTCCCAGGCTGGCACATGGCTGCGTCCCCGCCGTGCGGGGGGCACCCGTCCCTCCCGCTGCAGCGTGCCACCTCCGATGCCGTACAAGTGCCATTTCAGGAATTAAAGCCACAATGAATCCAAGTATTTCAAGCTCAGGAATGTTATTAATTTCAAACCAAACTGACCCGCACGGCATGAGGACATGGCGTTATCTCGACTGCTGTGTGAATTACTGACGCTTGGAGTGCTGCCGCTTGGAACTGATGCGACAGAAAACTCCCGAGTTCTTCTCCCAGCAAGCGCAGCTCAGCCGAGCGCTGCGTGCCACCTCGGAGCTGACGAACGAGGTCTCAGTTCCCAAACCCTTTGGACCGCAGGCTGCGGTCCAGCCTCCAGTCCCCCCCGAGTCACCGTGGCCCCTTCTGCACCACATCACACCTTGCCGCGACGGCCCTGCCAGGCAGCGGCGTTGTCACCGGTCAGCCGCAGCCCGCTCCCTCACGGCCTCCGGCTGGCAACCGCTGGGTTGCGGCCTTTCCTTTGTTCGCCTCGGGAAGCATGTGCCTGTCTGAATCCTATGAACTCCCCGTGCCCGGCAGCGGGGCGCACGCTCCCAGGGACGTGGCCGGTGTGAATGCGGCCGGGCATAGTCTGGGTCTGTGCTGCAGTAGCTGGGCAACACGGACACAAAAGCGATGCAGGAAGCGGTGGAGTCCAGGAGTGCACCTCCTGCCCAGTGGAAAAATGAGAATTTATGATCCTTGGAAACATAAAACTGTTCAGCAGAAAGCAGAAACCGAAGGGGGAGTACAATAGGCAAGGAGAATGCTGGCAACGTACCCAAAGTCTTTTTTTCTCATTTAAATTAGCTCCTTCCACCATCCAGCAAATTCTCTGTCGATACCGCAGACTGCTCCCCACACAGCGAGCTGAAGGGGGCCGAGGAGCTATCACGGCCCTGCTGGGTTTCTGGGAGTCCCTGGAAGGGCAGCAAGGAAATGTGACCACAGTTCATCACACAGGATTTATTTATTTATTCCCAGTTCTGTGCTCTGGCAGCGGTGCTCGCTGCCCGCGGACGCAGGCAGGACTCCGACTTCTCCGATGATGCAGGACAGCGCTTGCGGGTTTGTGCTCCGGCCCTGGGGTTGGGGCTGGGGTGCCGGGACGTGGCTTCAGCTCATTTGTGGGGAGCAGCTCTCTGTGCATGCTTCTGCGCCGGACCTCGGGCCAGGGCCCATGGCTGCAGGCTTCAGCTGGCCCAGCGATGCCCTCCTCCCCTTTCCCAGCTCTCGGGAGCTGGCCCATCAAGGGCTGAGTTTGCACATTTGAGTGTAACCCTCTCTGCCCCCTTCCTCATCCGAGTGCAACCTCTGGTGACTGGCATTGTGCCCTCGCCCCTCTTAGCACCATCCGTGGGGTTCAGGACCCCAGCGATCACCCACCAGAAGGTCCCACCACACTCTCCTCCCCAGGACTCCTGTGCATGGGTGCTCTCCTGCCTGGCAGTTCATGCAGATAACCCAGCTCACGCAGATAACCCCCCAGGAGATGCAGGCAGCAGGAACAGGGTCCCCGGTGCGGTGCGCTTTCCCTGGGGAGCTCCATACGCTCCTTCCCGAGGACTCCACCTACACCACAGGCTCAGTCTCCACACAACCCACCCGGCAATGCTGACGTCCCTGGCCACAGCCTGAGCTGCAGAGACCTGCTTACAGACTAAGCTTTGATTACTCTTGGCAAGAAAAGCACCACAGGATAGACTAGCCGCAGATGATTTATTGATAGGGCTGCTGCGGCCAGCCTGGAGCTGGTGCCCCGCGCGCAGTGGCTCTGCGGATGCTGCTCAGGTGCTGGAGCTGGAGACATCTTGTCATATAGCTGTGATGAAAGGGTTAACGGGAAAATCCAGTCCATGAGCTCAAAATCTCCCCAGCGGACCACATCTAAGGTACACAAAACCATCTGCTTCCCAACACTGGCTTGGTCAGGCAGGTAACTGCTCTTTCAGAGCTGCAAAGTGGAAGCAGAGGTACTTGTAGGTTGGCCAAGGGGCAGGGGTTGGACTCCATGATTACGGAGTCCCAGCACTTGGCTCTAGCTGGAGGACAGCTCTCCTGCTCCAAAGCCTCCCACCAAGCCCAGCTGCCTTGCTAGGACCATCTCGTGGTGAGCTGTGCTGACACCTCTGGCTCTTCTCACTTTGACCACTTCACAGTGACCAGCTGTGAAGAGGCTTAATGGTCCTGACCAGCCTCACCTGGGGCCTCCACCCACACCCACCCACGGGCACAGGAGCTCCATTTAAGCTCAGCTCTGGGCCTTTTACCCCTTCTTGAGCTCCAGTGTAGGAGTGTTGGTCCCCAGCTCAGCCATAGCCATACCTGGCCATGGACCTGCTGATCCTGACCTGCAGACTGACCTCCCACCTTGGCCTTGGATCTGTCGCATCAGCATAGACCTACCTGATGATCTGGACTCTTGATTGAGCCTGGATACTACCTGGGGTCTGCTCTGCTCACCTCGCTCAGGTATGATGGGATGGGGCCCTGGCTAGCGAGGCCCCTGCCCTGCTAACCACGTTATCATGGTTGGCTTCCAGCTCTTCCTCACTGAAGAAGCAAAGTCACCCTCCTGCTCCCTGAGCCCAGGGCAGTGTGTGGCCCCTTGCACAGCTGCCTTGGTGCAAGAAGATGCACAAGCACCTCACTAATGAGGATTCTGTTGGCCAAACCCCTCACTAATGCCCAGACTTGGTGGTCAGCCCCTGACTGCAACTAGAACTGAGCCATGCTGCAGACTGAGGGGGGAGGAGGGATGAAGGGCAGTGGGGGAAATTGTAAAAATCCGAGTTAAGCTAAGAAAATATTTGCATTTCTGGAGTCTCCCATTTGGCATTGTCAGTACTATTTTAATTGGTCTAATCTGCAGGTCTTCTTGGACCTGTGCCCCACAACCCCTCAGCCAGCATGAGGGTGCTTCAGCCATGGTCAGCCAGCTCCTGGCTTAGCTCGCAATTGCAGCTCTAAAAGTAGCTTCTTGAAGGTTGCCTGTAAATGGAAAAGGGCAGGCGAGCTCGGCCCAGCCCTCTTAGTCCTGGCTCTGGCTGTGTTTCAGCTCGCTGCAGAGACGCAGGTGTTTTCTGTCTCTCTTTAGGATGCTCTTTAGGGGACGGAGGTTTCTGGAAGAGGCAACACCAGGAATGCTGGGCATGCCTGGCCTGGCTGCCTCCTGCTAACTCCTGTTTTGGCTTTGGAGATGCTCTGGGGTGATGCGTGTGAGTGAAACCACAACAGTGCTCAGGGTCTAAGGGGAGAAAATAATCCCTTAGGAAGCAGTACCAAGTGCCAGGGCTTTGGAAGTCTCAGACAAGCAGTTTGTGGCTGACAGGA
Source organism: Balaeniceps rex (assembly GCA_013401315.1). Lineage (NCBI taxonomy): Eukaryota > Metazoa > Chordata > Aves > Pelecaniformes > Balaenicipitidae > Balaeniceps > Balaeniceps rex. Next base: position 300,938 of record VYZW01059157.1, on the reverse strand, counting down.
GAGCAACCTGTGGATCCAGGCTCTCTGGACACTCCTTCCCAACAACAGCTTTAGGGCTCCGAGTGTATTGAAATAAAGCACTGACAGGTTGCGTCAGCCCAAAAAGCTTGTGTGCCCTCTACGTCCCCTTGCAGACACCCTGCCTGCTATCATCCCAGACTCCTCCTGCCTGTCACTCGGTGGCGTGAGGGCTCACGGAGAGACTGAGGTAAACAAGCTCCAAACACTGTTTTGGAAAAAATGTTCCTTTCAAGAAAGGAGCTGTACAGCTCAGCAAAACATGCCTGACAATTTTCTGCTGTCATAAATATTCAAACCCAGCCACGCTGGGAGCTGACTGATCTGAAGACCTTCCCTGAACAGAGTTTTCCACACTTCAAATTCTTTTGCAGACGTGAATCCTGAGCTGTAGCTTTTCCCTGAGGTGGGCAGACATTAGCCAGAGTCCCGACACGGGAAACTGAGGCTGGCTTATTCATCAAGAGTTCGTCTGGCAAGTCAAGGCAGAGCAGCGAGCTGAAATCAGGAGCTTCCAGCACCCACTCACGGCGAGGATTACACATCCCCACTGCATGGCGTGTACGAACTCGTGATCCCCAGCAGGGCTGCAGTCCCTATGGCCACCCAGCAATCGCCTATGGAGCAGCTCAGGACCCTCTTGCACCCTGTAGTCTTGAGCCATGCTCCCTCCGACTTTGAGAGCCTATTTACAGCATATATGCATTTGGAGAGAAACACTAAACTGCTCCTTTCGTGAGGATGGAGAAATGGAAGCAGGCACCTCCTACGCTTACATCAGTAGGAGCTGAGGTCTGTTTCCTCTGCAGCAAGGTGCACGGACCAGGTGAAGATCTGCCCGATTCCCCCCTGCTCGGGAGGGCTGGGGTCTGTCAGTTGTACCGCATGGCCTGAGAAACACAGGCTTCTAGGAGGGCTGCCCTAACCGCGATCACCACGCAGAAGGGGTTGCCATGGGTTGTGCTTCAGTTTGGTCATTAAACCCTTAAAAGCCTCCTCCCACCCCTCTGTTTGGGAGAGAAGCTGGGATGGGGTGGCCGGTGGTGCTGCCCGACGTGCAGGTGCAGAGCGGGCAGGGGCTGTGAGGATGCTGCCTCTGGCTGCGGGAGCTGGGGGTAGATCTGATAAGGGGGAGACAGGGGAAAGAGCTGCCTTTTATCCAGGTCTCCTTTGCCTTCTGGGAGAATCCTGCTTTCTGAGGCTCTGCAGAGCATGCAGATGGGCATGTTAATACAGGCCTTCCTCTTCGTCCCCTTTCTCCCCATCTTCAACAGCTCTTATCCTTGGGAGGTCTCCGACTATTGGAGTCTCAGGCAGCCTTTGAGGATAGCTCGATCTTTCCACCTAAAGGTGAGGTGGCGAAGGCAAAGGACATGGCTGGAGTTTAGATGTTCCTCTGAGCCAGCCAAAAGGATGTGGAGCAAAGACTGGTCCGAGTTACACCCACGGGGGAGACCAGAGCTCCTGTAGGTGATGGGAGCTGGTGGGGAGACCAGCACCGGCAGTGGCTCTTTAATTAGTCTCTTCCACCTCCAAAACCAGGCAGACTGTTCTGGAACAAAGCTTCTTCGCCTGCTTTTAAAAAAGGGTGGGATAAAAGCAGCCTTTTCATTGCTTCCTCCCTGTTAAAGAGATACCGCGATACGCTGAGCTCCATCCCCAGAGGCACAAGCAGCCTCGCAGCCCAGCGCAAGGTGACATCATCTGGCCTTTGGTGCCTCTCTGACAAAAGCATCATTGTGTGACTGTCACTGCCAGGAACCCCCTGCTGTCCCCAGGTTTAATAGGGAGCTTTCCCACACACAGCCCTTCAGTCCTTGCCTCGCCAGGGCAGGCCAACCCCAGCTCACAGGGAAGCTGGGTTTTATTTTCCTCCTTACCTCTATTCACTTTGCAGGAGAAAACAAATTACCTTTTCTGTCTGCAGTGCTTTGGATGATTAATTAGTTTCAGTAATGAAGTAGCGTCTTGGGACCGCACCCCAACGGAGTCTCATGTACCAGGCACTGAGTGCACATGAACATGAAAATGGTCCCTACCTCAAAGAGCTGCTAGGTTACTGCAGATAAAAAGTGCTAATTTCATTAGAAGCAGGTCAGATTCACCCGAAATAACCCTTAGAAGAGAAACTGCAATTATACACTGCGATACCTTCAAGTAATTATGTATTTCCCCATAAACATCAGTGTCAAGAGGCCCTGCAGAGAAGGTCCTGGTTTTGTACATATGATGTTTGATATCCTCGTTGCCCTCCAGCCTGGTATGTAGGACAAGAGGCAAGCTAGGAGATTGAATTTTTTTAAACCTTGTTCATCAATGTTCAAACAACAAAGCCCAGAAGAGCAGGTGCCAGGACTCTGCGGCAGGCTTGGAGCTCCATGAAAAAGCCTCAGACCCCCTATGTGGCTGTGGGAAGGTAACCGAGTATTTTGTGCGTTGGTTTCTCATCCGCAAAGCAAGGATGTTCATTTTCTACTTCACTCATTCAGTTGTTCTGGTTACAGCCAGTCCCCTGCTAAGTGTCAGCTACCCAGCACCTAGCCAGCAGGGCCAGGCCACCAGATACTGCTTGTACAAAGACATGAGCGGGGAGCAACTGAGGATTTCTGCTGCGCACTCCAAAAATCCCTATTGTACATTCGGTCCCTCCCCGTGAGCCTGACAGGGTGCTAATGCAGTGGCACACAGCGAGCTGTGTGAGCCCGACAGCGGGGGAGATGCTCCTTGCTTGCTGCTTGGAATTATGGCTAAGCTGTGCAGAGAGGGAGAGGAGGAGCTGATGCCCTTACAGAAGCAGGAGGGGAAGATGGGACAGGGGAGGTTACAGGATGGTTTTGTTCTCTGGGAGCTGGTGTTTATTACTTGTCTGCAGAGAGAATAAAAATGGAAAGCTAATTTTTAGTTGTTCTCTGGCTCTTCACAGGAGCGTTCGTGATGGTTGTTCTTCAGGGAGCAGAGCACCCATTCAGACCGTGACTAGTCTATGGCCATGGGTACCAGCAGGACCCACCATGGTGCAGCTGTGTGGGTGGAGGGAGCTGCAGCGTGTGGGGTGAGGGCTCCAGGGGTGCTTAGCGAGGGCCCTGGCAGGGGCTCACACTAGCACAGCACAGAGACAGGGAGAAAGCCTAATCCCGCTGCCATGCTGAGGCTCTGACAAAGGCAGGGGCCAGGATTTCAGGCCTCTAAATAATGCAACACTTCCCTCCACATTTACGTAATGATGCTATTTTAGTGTAGGTAGTCCAAGCGAAGGAGGATGGCGAACTGGAGGCAAAGGCACTGGAGAGGCAGGCTGGGCGAGCCATGCTCTGCGTGCGGGGACGGAGAGGAAGCATCAGCGCTCCTGAGGCTCAGTACAAGCAGGTGAGGGCAAGATGCAGAAGGCAGAGGAGAGAAGGCCGGTGTGTTCAAACCGGTAACTAAGTCAACCCGGCCCCTGCTCCCAAGACAGCCAGATGTGACTTACTGTGGTTCTCCACTTCCAGCACCCGTGCTGCTCTGCAGCCAGGAGAAACCACATGCCTGCAGTCTCCTCCTTAAAGCCTCTGACTTCAGGATGTGGGGGAGAGTGACGCTGAGCATGTCCACCCAGGGCGGATACTTATCCAAAGGAGGAGGAGGAGGAGGAGGAATCTAGTTTGCTGCTGAGAATCTGGAGAAGCTACATCTGCATGACTAACACCTGCTTTTGGTAAATGCTGCAGGGAGGGACCATCTCCTGGCTTCTAAACTTGCTATCACACACCATATGCATCTTGGGTGCTGTGCTCCAGCTCCGTGTCTTGTGGTTTCTCCTAGCCACCTACTAGGGAAATTAGCATTTTCTTTGCGTATCTACAGCAGAGGTAGGAAGCTGGACTTGGCACCTCTATCTTTGAGCAAGCAGAATTCAAGCTAGAGTGAAGACTTGATCTCCATTTGCATTCAGAAATAGCACTTGATTACAAACTAGACCAGCATGAAAATGGGAGGGATGCTGAGCTGCCTAGCGTGCTGCTATGTGCAGACCAGGTTTCATGCCTTGTTTGCTAGGTGCAGTCAGGCTTCGTTCTCGTTCACGGCAGAGAGCTCTTTGTTAGCTCAAGCCCTGGGTGCAGCTGAACCCTTCTACTTCTCAGTGCCAGCAACTTTCATGAGCAGCCTTGCTATGTACTGGTCTGAGACAGTCAGGGACTGAAATAATCTGCCTTATTCCCAGTCGAGGAGACTTTTCTGTATAGTTGTTAATACTATCAATCTCCAACAGTTCCGTTTGAGAAAACATTTCTTACAGAAAGCCCAGTGACTTACAGTCGGCCTCCAAGCGCTGCACAGAAAGGATGTGTCTGCATCTGTGAACAACAAGAGTACAGCAATTCCGGCCAGGAGCGGGCCATTGAGCTTGGAGGGGGCCAGTCAGTGTAGGGCCACAGGGACTGTGTGTGTAACGTCTATTAGTAAAGACTTGGCATGCAGTACTAAAGATCTTGCCGCCTTAGTCAAATCAGCAGAGTCAGGTCTGATGCTTAGATGCGGCTATGAAGAGGGATTTTCTAAAGCGTGCAATTCCTAATTCCCATTGACTTTAGAAGGAATCTTGGTTGTTCTGAACAACACATGGGGGCACAAATGTCTTCTGAAATCTGCCTGAGAGCTCTTGTATCATGCACATTTCTGGAATACGGCAAAAGCGAAGACAGAAGGGAGCTCACCCCTCTCCTGCCAGGCTGCCCCTGGGCAGGCGTTGGTTGCACCCACGTATTACCCAGATGTGAAGACCTGATCAGAGCTAGGCGCAGCACAGCTGGCACGCTGCTTGTCGCCAAGTGGTCCTTGGTTAGAAATTATTGAATGCTAATAAAATTGTCAATAGACCATGGTAACCCTTTTCTGGCAATCTGTAAATCTGATGGAAGGTCTCTGGGTTCTCCTCAAACTGTCTATAAAATCCTACTCTCAAATTTGGAAACAAGACTGTTACTACAAGAGAAAGAAAAATAAATGCTAATGGTGTCATTTCTAAAACTCCAGAAGATTAAGCAGTTCAAGGACTCTGTTAGCCTCAGGGGAGCTACTGAGGGTAGTGAATCATGATGAGAGAAATAGCCTGGGCTTAGACAGTGGGAATTATGGATAAAGAAGGTTTTATGATATCAGTATTTATTGTCACAGAGGTCTTGTCATCAAAACCTGTACCAGAGCATCACAGCTGAGTGCCAAGGCAGAGGCAAGCAGCCTGGGCTGGGCTTTCAGGCTCTTGGACAAGAGGCTACTGGATGATTTGTTTGTTGGCCGTTTGGAGGCTTGCAGTGCTGGGCAGGGTACGTGCCCAGGTCTCCTGGAGGCATGCCAGGGTCCTCAGCTGGGTATGCAGCTACTTCACAGGTGGGTAAGTAAAGATTGAAGGACTTGCTACAACCAGCCACAAAAGCAGCTACAAAAGGTGGGAACGCACCTGGGTGTGCCCTGTTCACGCTGCACATACAGCTACGACATGCGGTGGTGTCCCCCTGCTCAGCACTGACCGGCAGCCACCCTCAGGGCTGATGCTCGGTTCCGCTTTCCTGCCGCTTTCTCAGCTCCCCAGTGCCGTTCCCGGTGTCCCCGGGCTAGCGGTGGTGTCAGCAGCTAGGTGTGAAGCTGTGGGCATTAATGCATCCTGTGCTGCTCGCATACAGGTCAATGATTAACCACAAACAGTGTTCCCTACACCCAGCTCACGGCTTTTCTTGCCCGGGGCTTAGATGCATGGAAGCAAGATGAGTGGGAGACCAGCATTGCCCCAGGGAGGCAACAACATGAAAATAGGAAAATGTGCCTGGGCTGGAAGTTTAGGCCCTGTAATCATTAACGGCAGGAGCACAGGCTGCAGCAGGACTGAACCAGTCTGTGATGGCTTGGGATCACTGAACCTTAGCGCTTCATGAAGCATAGCTCTGCGGTAGGTACAGGGCACTCGGCAAAGCAGCAGGTATTGGTGGCAGACACCACCGTTTGGGCCACTTCTACCAAAGGACCCATGTGCTTGAAGAGTACCTACGCCCTCCTGGAGCCAGCTGTAAATGTCTAGTCCTCCCATCACACTGCATCTAGTCTTAACATGTCCCACTGCTCTTCTTCCCATGACAAAAATAATTGCTTTTTAGAAAGAAAACCCTGGAGCTCAGAGGGTTTGGTGGGATTCCTGGGGGTATGCTGGACCTGGCTGTGCAGGCAGCAGGGTGATTTGGGGTCCTGGCCTGTGACGCTCTCTGCAATGCAAGGGCAACCCCTCCAGCAGACCCACCACATGGCAGCATCTCTGCAGCAGCAGAGTGACAGAAGGATGGAGGAAGGGGGAGGTGACTCAGGTGTCCTGAAAACAGTCAGGCGGTTGCCAATTAGTCCAAATAGCCCATCTGGCCCAGGGAAAGGCCATTTAGAGAATGTCTAATCACTGCTGTGGGAAAGAAAGAAAACCATTCCGTAATGCCTTTGAAAAATCCCTGCTCCCTCATCAAAGTATCCTTCCCTCCGGGGACCCACTCAAGGTTTTTATTCTGTAGATTTATCATAGAGTTATTTGGTCAAAACATGAAGTAGCTTGTCAAAGTATTATGTTAAGTAGCACCGATTCTGTTTGCCTTCAGGCCTCATTTAGTACAGAGCAAAAGCAGAATGAAGAAAGCAAGCGTAGAACCAAGCTATTGTTAGCAAATCTTATTTTACTAAGCAGAATTTTGCTTAGTGGTTATGGTCCCTCAGGGTCCCCTCTCCTCAGAACACTGATCCATAAAGTACAAAGGGCCCTTGCACTAGACAGGAATCAAGACAGCATCTACAAAGGCACCCACCGTTGTGGCACTAGGTCTAGCCTTCCTCCTGTGCCTTAACCTAAGAACCAAAAAGGCTGAGGTCAAAGCACGAGGTTACACCATAGCTACAAGCTGATTTTTTTTGTTTTTTTCCCTGCATGTAGACAGCCTCACCCATGGGGCAAGTTTAAGTGTGTGTATTTTCATGTTTTGTTCTTGTTCCTGAAACACGTCAACCTGCTCTGGTGGAAGCCCACGCGTGCGCTCGCGTTAGCCACACAAGGAGGGTCTCTGCTCCACCGCACCGTGGGCAACCCCAGCTTCTGTGCCCTTGCCCATGCAGTTGTCACTCGGATTAAGGCACCTCCTCGCTAACAAGCTAATCCAATGTGCTCGCTACCGCTCCGGTTCCCATCTCCATTACATTTTTTCAGACACCAATAAAGAAGCAGCTTTGAGTCATGGCTGATTGTTCTACACCAGAATGTAATTTGAAAGCTGTTATATTTCATTTCTGCAATACTCTACAACCAGTAACATAATTGTTGAAAAAGCTACTTTATTTCAAACCAGATAAAAGCTTTGCAGAGATCTCATATGCTGATACTGTAGCTAGTGAAATCAAATGCTTCAGTAATATAATAATACTGTTAAAGCCACTTTATTTTACAATTAAAAGGTACCTGCCTCATTGCCAAGATTTAGCATCAGACAAAAAGCTCTGTCTTGTTCTGTTTAGTACTAACATTTTAATTTAGCTTCTATCTGTTTAATGCTGCTTTTATTAGCCTTCAACTAAACCCCAATCCTTCATGATTCTTATGCAAAACAATATTAATATGCCTCACTAGTTCCACCCCCTCCTTGGAGAAGCCATCCAGTTTCCAGCACCCCGAGGAAGGCATTAAAGGTCACTGTTGCTTAGAGATGACACATTTCATGGGCTGATCCCTCCATCCATCTGTTATCAATCATACATAGCGCACTCTCTGAACAGGGTATAAGGACTGAAGCGTCTACAATCACCAGTCACTTCTCAAAAAAACTAGGTCATAGCATGTGGCTACTGAAAAAGCTCTAAGCTGTCTCTGTTACAGTGGCCTGTATTCACAGCTAGACCAGTCACCACTCATTTCAGCTCAGAAGTTAAGTGGCAGACAACTAATCATTATTCTGTGGCAAGGACTCCAGAGGTGATTTAGGGTTGGAGACGAGCAGGGTGGAAACCTGCAAGAGATTATAAATCAGTGGGGCGGCTCTATGGCATGGTGAGACGTCCCCAAGCACTGAGCAGAAGGCTGGACTCTCATGTCATCTCAAAGGTGTGTTTATTCCTCTCCTCCCACTCGAGATGTACAAGCAGAGCGTAGTCAGTTCTCCACCACAGCCACACAATGCTGCCTAGAAACACTGAGCATGATGCCACTGCAAAAACATCTCATTAAGAGCTTCTTCCCTTTGTGTTATGATAATACAAAGCGCAGAAACTGGAGAAAACAAGCTTGGGTTAGTCTGAGACATGGCAGACTCAATTCTTCTAGAAAAGCAGCTTCCACATTTTTAAAGCCATTTCTTCAGTTTATGAAAATTACATTTTCTGTAAGGCCAGTAAAGCAGCATATGTATGAAACACACTTGAGCCTGCCAAGGTGACCATGGACCGGAGAACGCACGTAGAGAGGCCTAAGGAGCTGCACCTGCATCACCCAGCCTTCCCCCTTCCTTGGGCCTTCATGGCAAGGGACCTCTGGGAGATACAGTCCCACCTGGCGTTTTGGCTAATCAGGGCTGCAGGGCACGCAGGGAAAGGGCAGAGGCTATAAAACTCAGCAGCAGGGAAGGAAGCCCTTCCTGGAGATGGGGTGGGAGTGGGGCAAGGAGTAGTGGCTGGGGGGCTGCAGCTCTGCCACTTGCAAGCTGAGGTCCTGCAGTCTCAAGCTGAAGCCTCTTATTTTGCCTGGAGAAATGGATTCTTGCCAGACCTTCTGCCAGAGGGCTCGTCTCCTTCCTCAGCATCCTAGTGGCACCTGTGCTGCAGAAAGGTAAGACCTATAACGTGGCTGTCATCTCCTAATGTAAGGTGGCATCTCTGTCAGGTCTGTTATCTTCTTGAAGAGCAGCAAACAGACTGGGAACCGCACTCGGGTGCCGTTTGCAGTGTGGAACAATAAACTGCTTTTCAGTAGAGCAGGGCACTGAATACTAGTAGCTGCAGTACTGCCTGCCCTTGTTAAACCCACTAACTAGCCCTCTGGCATGGGAGAGGGCAAAGAACCTGCTGGGGGGCTGGGGTGGTGAAGGCTCCAGTGAAGGAATAATAGGAAGGGACGCAAAATCCACTGTATCGTGAAAATGGGCCAATGTGTGTGGCTGGGCACAGCAGAGACCCCTGCGGAGCTGCTGCCTAGATATTAATTAGAGTGTTCAGGTCTAAGGGCCTCAATCTCCACACCCAGATCTCCTCCTCTTGTGTAGGAGGAGGTAAGAGGCTTCCTGGCATGGCTCAGGTTGGACCCTCGGAGCATGCTGCAGGACTCCTCTGCCTCCTGGGAAGCCCAGCCTGATCCCCATCCCTGTGCAGGAGACTCTGCTATAGCTGCAACAAATAGAGGAAAACAAACTAATGAGGCATTAGGGCTAAACTTAGCTGCAATTAACACTTAATTACCATCCTGAAAACACTTGCTGTATTTTGCCAGGGCCTGGAAAGGTAAAACCAATTAGCTTAATCTTGTCTGGTAGAAACCTTAAACTGCCTCAGATGCCTGTCATGGATGGGACCCTGGGAGTAACTGGTGTTTCTGAGACCTTAGTGCCTGGAGCAGAGAAGGGCTGTATGGCAAGGATGCCTTGAGCCAAGTCATCCCCTCTGCTCTTGATGCCCTCGTGCCAATCTCAGCTTTCTTAGCCTGCTTGTCTGCGAGACTGTTCTTCTCTGTGCCTGTAGCTTTGCTGTGTTGACTGTCATCCTCCCTAAATAAAGCAGATAGCAGGTAAGGTTGCAAGCAAAGGTGTGGGGGCTGCTGGAGAGGGAGACAGAAGTACAGAAAGATCCAGAGAGTAGGCAGAGGATGCAAAGCCATCCATGATCACCTGTAAATCTCCTTCCAAGTCACTAGTGCAAGTTCCTCAGGTTCTTTCGTGGCAGATTTGTAGGCTGTGCTGAGGAGGATTGACTGATCATGTACTGCCTGCGTGAAGCTGCATGAGCCTTTCCTAGGCCTCTGCTTTGGAGAAGAGCCAAAATTGACACCAGACTTTCTGCAAAAGGTATCAGAGCAAGTTTGTACATGCTCACGTATACTTGGTTTGGATACCTAAAACCACTGCTCTTTCCTGGAGGCTATAGGCTCTGTTTAATATGTGTCAGGGTAAGCAACCCTTGCATGGTTCTCCAGAGAAGCAGGGAAGGTATCCTAGAAAAAGATGCTCTCTTGGAGCATACTTTGGGGTAAACACATTGTCCTTTTGGTATGGAAGAGAAATGTACAGGTTTGGGGAAGCTTGTCTCCCTGAAGTCCTCCTCTCATCTTCCCACAAGGTCTGCTTGTCAGTGTAAATGCTGATTGGACTCATGACTGCAGCATGGGACTATCGTCTACAGTACTGTTCCTCATGTGGTCTAGTGAATGTCACTATGTGATGACAACATTTATTTAAAGGCCTTGGGTGAACTGACATGGCCCAGCTCTCCTGCCTGTAAAGCATCTAGTAAATGGGACTTGGTTACCAACATGGAGCATTTCCCCACCACCACCGTGTACTATCAGCTGTGTCTTTAACTGGCTCAGGATGTGCTAGCAGTTTAGAGCAGACACACAAGATGCTTGTGTTTTACACTCTAACCATGCAAGAACTGTCATCTGTTTTTTCCTGCACCTTCCTGTAAAAGAAAGGAAGGTGCATGGCATTCTGAGAACTAAAGAGAGGTCCACACCAGCAGTCTGAAGACTGCTGAAATATTTTAAGATGCTAGGATTGTTTTCTTTCACAGGCCAGGGCTGTCATTAGCTGAATATTTGGATGCTCTTCCAAAGAGGCTGAAAGGAAAAGCCCTCCAGGAACTGCAACAGAACAAATTCCCATCCAACAACAATAGATCCTGGCATGCAGAGGTCTATACCAGGGCAAGTGCTCCAACAGTTTGCACTTCCACATCTGAGTCTGTGCTTCAGCTGCAGCAGACCAAATAACTTCATGATAGTGGGAGAGGCTGCAAAGACTAATCAAGAAATCCAGCAGCTGGGAATTCAGCTTCTATCTTTTTTTTTTTTAGTACTGATCACAACTCCAGCTCAGATTAACATGAAGTTGGCAGGAAAACTCAGCTCCAAGCATAACAACTCAGGAAGGGCTTATAGGCTGAATAAATTGGAGGAATCTATGCAGCAGTTATCTCGGTGAACTCCTCTTCTGTATTAAGGCGGCTGTCTGCCTGGGAAAACTGAAGGAACTGTGTTCTTAACGAATCTAATGAACAAGTCTATTAAACATCTTTACCTCTGAAGTCTGCCACACAGTGATAAATTAAAGTGAGATGGCTGAAGGCAGTCACCCTGCCCTCTGCCAGCTGTCTACCTGGTTCCTCTCCTTCCGCAGCAAGAGCAGATAAATGACATCCATATTTGCTCCTGAACCATTGCAATTTACAGCCTGGCATGGCTTTAAGTGTAAGCTGCCGTATGAAGCCAGCCCAGCTATCAGACTGGGAGCTGCTGGGGTGCAGGAGAGGCAGGTTCTGTGCGGCTGTCCCTGCCACCTCTGCTTCACAAGGTTGCACTGTAGGATTGTAACTTTTACTCATCCTGATTTCAACCGATGTTATGTCACACTTCAACACTACCAGCTGACATTTGGCAGTCAACATGACTTACAGTGTGGCACCTCCTCGCTAGAATACCATGTGGAGAAATTGCAAAGCATTGAGGCTCTGCTTAAGAGCATGGGTGCAGCAAGAATGATCAGGATAAGAGGGAGGCTGAAGAGAGAACCCGGTTCTCATGCCAAGGAGAACTCGGGCATTTCTGATGTATCCTGCATCAAGATTTATAAACGTTTCTGCACACTGGCCTCTGGGGAAAAAGACTTCTCAATTAAATTAAGCCTAAGAAATGTGGAGGTAACAGAAGAAACATACTAGTCTGGATGCCTGCCTCCTGTTTGTTCATCCTGGTGCTTGGATGGGCACAGCACCAGTTGGCTGGTCCCTTATGAAATTATTAAATAATCCAACATCTGGCTTCTTTTTGAGTGTTAATACCTGCTTAGGTCCAAGCTAGACCTTCCAAACAGACCTGAAATTTCTAGGCTTCGTAGAATCTTAAGCGCAAATTCCAGGGAAACTGATTCTGTGCCTTAAGGGTAATTAAATGGAGCGACCTGGGGAGTTGCTGGCAGCAGGCCGTCTGTGGGGATGACAGGCTCTGACACTTACTCCTGCCATGTCCTTGTACAACTCGCCACTCAAACCAGCAGCGTTTCACTAGGGCTGCTTTGACTGGCTGTGAAGTGCTGGACAGAGGGTAGCGTTGCTGAAGGAAGGTAACCAGCCGACTGTTTCTCCTCTGGTCAGCGTTAGCTCTGTGGAAGCAGGGAACGGATGCAGGACATGTTGTGATGTTAACCCTTCACATAAAGCCATCCATTCCCTGGTCTCCCAGGGCAAGGTTTCCCAAGCATCCTCAGAAGCTTCAAGCAAATGTTTTTTGTATTACAAAACTCATTTTTACCCCTAGGCCTGTACCCATAAGCATCTTCAGAAAAGCCTTCCTGTTACTGTCTCAGCGTTGTGTGGGCTCCACAACATCTTTCTGTGTAACCTCAGTGAGAGCCTTCACCTGGCTAAGGAGAGAACTTGGCTATTTAGCTGTTCACTAACAGGTAGCCAGGAGTAGTGTGTCTAGGGAAAGGGTGACCCCGCTGAATCAGGGAGCTATTTGCGCCCCGGAGAAGGACTTTCACATTCTTCACACTAGCTGCCACTTGACTTCTGCAGGAAGAAAAATCTTGTATTGTACATGAGCTCCCTAGAGTGCTGAGAAGGCTCAAATAGCTGCAGATGAATCCACTTCAGCAGAAAGCCAGCTCCACCGAACGCTGACTCTGAACGCAGGAGCTTGAGCGGGTGCTGCCAGACACCCAGACCTGGATGGCCTCGGGCAGCAGGAGACAGCAGATGCGGCATGCCGCTTCTCCCTGGGAGGTGGAGGAATGCCTGCCTGCACCGGGTGCTTGGAGCTGCGCAATGGATTGGACTCTCATGAACAGCAACCTGACATGCCTCTCGGAGCGCAGTGTACTTATTCCAGTAGCAAACCAATTTCATCACCTCCCCTGCCAGGGCAAGAGGAGGTAGAGGGATTAGTTTGAACTCTGACAATCGTATAATAACATGGTAGCTGTATGCAGCTAATAATCCACTGGGAGGATTAGCAAACTTAAAATTGTCTAGCTCTGCATAATGGGAAGCTAAGAACAGCAGCTTCCCTGTTCTACCTATTGCATTTGCATTCCCTCCAGTAGAAGCATAGAACATGATGAGACAAGGTTTTGCAGTCTGTTATGAAATGGGAATCTAATGTGTGACTAATGGAGTATTGCTAGCAATTCTACAAGCATCCATTCAGTCAGGAATATGGATTTAAGCTTTACTATCACAGTGCATCTTAAATACCTACTGCAAAAGAGCAGATCGTGATTTCAGCAGACTAATGTTAAAACATGTCATTTGAGGCTCTCTGGGAGTAACGTCCCCATAGCCTGTGCGCTCTGCATGTCCTGAAGTCTGCAAGCAGACTGCTCTGCTAATGCGTGGAGAATACCACTGGACTCCTCCCAGGTTCCCTGGCATAATTCATATGCAACTGGCAAAAGAACCCAGTACAAAACACAGGACGCTAAGATGCCAAGGAGTAGACTTAGCAACTGGAGTTGCTACTTTTCTTACCACCCTCTCTCTCCCCACACTCTAAGGACAACTTTGAGTGCTAGGTAGCTCAAGCCTTTTTTCCCCTGGGGCAAGCACTTTTAATCACAGACTGGAGACTAGAATCAGACACAGTAGTAGGAAGGCAGTTTCAGAGCTTGTATCAATTTACTAATGAATAACTAGAGTAACCGGCTCTGTCAGAGCCTGGAAAAATACAGGGCTGTGACTCCTCATCCTCCTCCCTGGTCCCCTTCTGGAGTGGCAGAAGCAATGAGTTAACAGCCTGCCTGTGCTTTGGGCTGGCTCCATCACCGACTGCTCCAGCGATGGCTCACGCTGCCTCCTCCCATGTCGCAGGGCATAGAGAGCAGCATAGGAAATGTTGCGCTAGGGCTTGTACTAGGCGACTTTTTTCTTCCGCTCCAGCAGAGAATTCCAGTGGAACACTGGAGTGCACAAAGGATGAAAGCTTCAGCACAATGTGCCCCTGCCAGCACTTGGCAGGGCTGCAGGACCTTTCTCGCTCTTGCAGTGCAAACAGGCACTACCGCTCACAATTAGATGGTAGCAAAATACTAGTTTCCACCAATAGCTTCTTCCAGTGTTTCCTCCCAGTTGCAACTGGTGCTGTTGAGAGTCCATGGGAAAAAACTCTACTATAGATAAGGCCTCTGCATGCAAATGAATGCTACATAAATAACCCCCATCTTCCCTCAGTTCCTAGGTTGTGTGCTCTATGCACTAGAATTCTCTTCAAAGACCTCCCAGTTCATTCTTTATGCTCTAATTAAGGATCAGTGCCAATTAACTATCTTCAATAGAGGAGCATCTTCCGCTCAGCGGCCAGGAAGTGTCTGAATAAGATCCTGCTGTACAATACGCACATGAAAAGGGAAGCCCTCCCCTTTTGGAAAGGGCTTTCAAGATTAAAAACCCAGTATAGAACACAGGATGCCTACTTTAAAAATATTGTGCGATAAGATTAACTGATGGCATCCATGAATGCAGAGTGGTTTCTTATATGCTTCATGTAGCACTCAAGCATGCTATCGCATTGCCAAGACTCTGAGCTAGATGCCATCGTGGCAATAGTAGGTGTGAAAACAGAATGCAACACTTCCTAGAAACTGATATTAAAATACTGTCTGCTTTTTCTTGCAAGGGTGTTACCCAGTCAAAGATCAGCAGAAGTGCAATGTCAAATCTGATGCTAAATATTGAGTCAGATCAAAAATTACCAGTAGTTATGCCAGCATCTAAACTGCCCCGGTAGTCCTCGCCTATTTCCTTTGCTTCCTACAGATGTTCACCTGTTCCATAAATAACCAGGCAATTTAGATTGCTGCCGCGCTGTATTCTGAGCAAGAGCTGTGCTAATAGTCTGAGCAGGCAAAGGCAGGGGAATGTCATTTCTGAGCTTGGCTGGAGATGAATAAATCAGCTCCCCAGCCAGTCACAGGCTAAGTTTAAAAAGTCCTATTCTAAATGAAAATTAGATGGTTAAACACTGNGGGGGGAATAGGATAATCCCTTCAAAGCTTTAAATGGAAGATTCTCAAACCTGCTTCAGCTGATGTGAGACATATGAACAGCCTCAGAATTAAGACCCCTGCAGAACTTCAGCCAGGCACAACAGCTGCACTGCCTTTTGGGGTGGATACACTGGAACTGGTTATACAGGAAGCAGATGTAAGCTACCCACCCTGCTTATCGTAGCTAAATCTGGTGACCATTCACAGGCTGTTCCCAAGAATAAAGGGCTAGAGGAGGAAGAGCACAGACTTGATGATGAGAAACAGGAACTGTAAAACTGTATGGGAGGATGGGGGAAAGCAGCATATTATTCCACGAGCAGCAGAATCCACAAAGTCTAGTCTGATGGGATTTACATCCATAACATCTGCCAGGCCACTGATAGTTCAATATATAATAACATAATATATTTGGAACTGTCAATGAATTCGAGTGCTTTTGTGGAGCACATTGTGTACATCTCATTTTTCACACACACAAAAACCCAGACAGGCTAAATAAATCTCTTAGTTCAAGGAGAATTCCCATACCTGCTCAGCAGAGACCAGGATTTTATGTTTGAGTTTTGCTAACTGATCCCTTCGCAAAGAGCAGGGGATGGGTCTATCCTAATATGCCTTGAGAATTTCTGGAGAAGCTTGTCACAATCCTGATTCTGCTGAGATTTGAGCTCCCAACAGGAAGAGTGGGGGGAATGCAGAACAGCGCACTGCAACCAAGTCACTCCAGTGAATGTAACCTTTTATTCCATGCGGGGTTCAGCTCTTTTGGACTTACCCGAATCCTTCTCATGGCTGCCACAATCTCCACGCGGCTGTTGGGCCTGGGTACATCCAAGCTACCGATGTACTGAAAGACAGAACAGTGAGATGTTTGTAAAGTAATGTACAAGTTAATGGTGTAGGCTTCTTCAAAACAAACAGCATCTCTCATTAATTTAGTCCCTGCTTAGGCTGTCTTGACCCAGGACACAATAGGAATATCTGTTGTGGATAATATTATCAAAGTCAGGGAGAAGTTTATGGATTTCGAACATTGGGTGCGAGCCTCTGACCTCATTCAGATTCTGGATGCGCCTTTACCAGTGCTTTGCAGAGCAGTGTCTGTTGTTAATCAAGTCACGATCCCGTGGGTCTGAAAATGGGACTGTCCATCCTTTGTCATTCCTTACTACACCTGCTTTTAAAAGACTCGCAGCTAAAAGCACATAAGAGTTGGAAGGTTGCCAGGATGTGCAGCAAC
The DNA here is from genome assembly GCA_013401315.1 of Balaeniceps rex. Taxonomy (NCBI): domain Eukaryota; kingdom Metazoa; phylum Chordata; class Aves; order Pelecaniformes; family Balaenicipitidae; genus Balaeniceps; species Balaeniceps rex. Next base: position 284,441 of record VYZW01059157.1, on the reverse strand, counting down.
TAGCTTTCCTGGAAAAGGCTCGCGATTCTGGCCTAACTTCAGTCTGGACCATCCTCCCTCTGTCCCTGCTTGGTTGGACCAGCTCAGCTGTCTGCAGAATCCTGCTAAACTTGCTCAAATCTGTGTTCCTACACCAGCTGTTTTTAACTACGCTTACAGGAGCTGCACTCCTAAACAAGCTGCCTGGCTGAGCTGCGATAGCGCCTGCCCTTGGCATTGGGTGTCTGCATTTAAGCGTAAGCATCATCCTAGCGGGGCCGCAGCACCCCTTCCTCGGGGGCTGAGACGTGGGCAGATGGCAGGTTCCCAGCACCTCCGCCTCTACCACTTCAACACACGTACAGCTTTCGGCAAGTGGGTTGCCTGTTCTCGCATGCAGTGTCAGTATACGGCTGACGCTACACAGGTTGTTAGGGAAGACCTGCAGGCAGACAGTTTTTCTCTTCTGTGTGCTGTTCCCTGTGCTGCCTGTACTCTCCCCTTACGCTGGGTTGTAACGCTGGCGTGCCAAAGCAGACTCCGGTTGTGCACCTGCAGCCCGGTGGTACCTGTGACGGCACACATGGCACAGACGCACAGAAGGAGCGCTGCCAAGTGGGGGAGGCACAAAGCTGCCAGCTCAGCCTTGGGAATGAGGAAAACATGCAGTGTCCTGGACAGTCACCTCGTGTGCGGAGCAAAAGGCCATTAATGTTGTAAAGTGGTGTGGCTCACAGCTCTGAGGAAAGGCGTGCACGTCAAGGGCATGTTGGCAAGGGCAAGAAAAATGCCATCTGAGTGAGAGGGTGAGCGGCCCGATGAGAAATGCCAGCGTCCTGCAGCACGGGCTGGTGCCGGGTGCGGTCCTGCGGCTGTGACTCTGGCAGCTGAGGGCAGGGTGCTGGGCTTGGCACTGGTGGGTTCCCAGTGGGGTCTGTCAGCTCCCTCGCTGTAACACAGCCCATCTCCGCACGGCTGGCACGGGCAGGTTAGCGGGGGACAGTGGGCAGTTTACAAAGCTTAGTCCCCCTTTCAAGAGCGTTTGGTTCATGAATTGTGTCTGAGTGGGTGTGTGTGGGGGGGTTTGTTGGGGGGTTTTGTTTGTTTGGTTTTTTTAAGAAGTTGTTCCCCTGTGGAGAGGAGAGGGGGCAGCTAGTCAGGAGACCCCTGCAAACATTCAGGGTGATAATACACATATCAACAGAGACAAAATACCTCCCCAAGAGCAGCCCCATAGCTATCACTGTTACTGACATAGTTCTGGTTTTATGTCTCTGCTGTTATGGTTGCAGCTTGCAATGGGTTTTCTCTTGAAAAACTTCTACTTAATAGGGCTTTCAGAGACGAGTTCTCCTGGCTCAGTATTTACGGCTCTTTCGTCTGCCTTGAAATAAACACCGCAAGCTATCTGAAAGGTCATCTGGCTTTTCTGATGCTTCTGTAAATGCCTTTGCAAAATAGCATTTTTAAGAGCAGTAAGTTCAGCTATAGCCTTTGGTGTAAACACAGGAAAGTCAAACCGCTCAGACCACGAGAGCTCAAGGGCAGCAGGGAAGGAAGTGACAGAGCCAGGATTTCCCTCCGCCCTGGTGGCGAGGCCATACCCATATCGCTCCAGATCTGCGGTCTCTTTGGTTTGCAGGCATCTCCTTCCCTGCTCCACGGTGGCTGTCAGTACAGTCACAGGTAATCCAGATCAATTCAGCGCAGCTGGCTGGCCTTTTGTCTACAAGCAACAGAGCTGCAGTGGGGAACAGGCCACACTACCAAAGATAAATTAATAGGTGGGGGCAGGAGGAGAGCTGATGACTGCTGAGCCAGAAGAGATTCTCCCAAATTCCCTGCTTCGGCCTTGCTGCAGAGTTTGGGTACTCGTGCCGAGCCCTGCCGGCTCATGAAGCTCTGCGCAAACAGACACCTTTCCACAAGCAGCTCCCCGGTATTGACCTCCTGAAGTTTGTCCCTGAAGATTATAGGGCAAGCAAGACAGTTTGGTATGTGGAGATTAGAGCCTAAATGTGGTCAGTACGATTGCCTGGTGCAAGACACCTGGCACCCAGTTACAGCCCTGTCATTGTCAGAGTCCTGCCTGACTGATGTGCCCACAATGAGCATCCTAATTGGAAGAGACAGACTTTAGAGCAGAACCCAGCAAGCGTGTTACTAAGGTAATGCAAACCCCATCTCAGACCCACACATCTTAACAATGTGTTATCCACTCTCTGAATAGCTCTGGATGCCTGAAGCTGTCAATCAGAAGCAGCCCGTTCCACTCTGTTAAAGGTACAGTTGCTTCACATATTTTACAAATCAAAATAAGGATTTTTTTCTTCTCCTCAGCACGGTCTGCAGCACAGCAAATGTTAATTTAAAAAAGAAATCAAAGATTAATTGTTTCTCTCCCCTAAGGAAGAGAGAGATTTTTAAAATATGTGATTAACTATCTATTCAGATCCATCCTATATCCTGCTTAAATCTTACAGATCTTTTAGCATGAAAACCAAAATACACAAAATCCGCATTTCAAAGCTTTATTTGAATAGATATGCCCCTTCTTTCCAGCTCAGGAGACAGCAGGCGTGAATTCCATTTCTAATCTGTGTTAGGCCACCTGCAAAGAGGGGAAGGGAACCCTAGAGTTGCTCCAGCAAAATGCAATTCTTCTTGTCAGCTGAATTATAAACCCATTCCCCGCGCTGTCTACAGAATATCAATGCCAATGGAGTCACTTTCTGAGGGTGATGCTGCGCTGCCAGGCTGTTCTTCATGATCGATATGAAATTTCTGACAGTATCAGTATTTCTTTCTGATACCTGAAGACTGCATGCATTTAAATGAAGACCTTGCCTGTCCAGTTCTTCATGCAGGGAACAGGTCAGATGGAATACGGCACTAATATGGTTCTAAGCAGCACATAACAGCCTGCTGGTTTCCAGGGGAATACAGAGCTGTCACCTCACCGTGGCAGGAACGGGGTCCTGCCCGATGGGGGACAGGAGAGGCACCAGATGAAGCAAGGATGTGCACATGCATCTGGCACAGGCAGCACCCATTGCACTGTCAAGAGGGGTCTTTCCAGATCAGTTCTCAAATGAAGCACGCCAGGCGGCTTCTAAAGATTAAACAGCTGAAAAAATACTCGGAAAAGAGCAAGAGCCTGTTTGTGATAATTAAATGCAAGGCTTTCATAATGTATTGGTGTTTTCTTTAGACTTCCTTCGATCTGGTGCACAGTCGCATGGGCTAGGGGCGCTTTCAGAGCTGAAGAAATACACCATGGGCAGGACTGGAGGGGGGCACGGCAAGCCCCGGCCTCGAGCCCACGGTGCCATCGGCCCCGTGGCCAGCACATGCCTCACCGGTGGCAGCTGGCTGGCCCAGGACCCCCAGCCCGCGGGGACCCTGCGCCCAGGGCTGGTCTGCAACAGGCGAGGGCAAAGAGGGCCCAGCGCTGCCGGGGGAGCCTGCTCGGGGGAGCCTCGGCCTCTGCCAAAGCCCCCCGGAGCCTGGAAAGGGCGAGGGGCTCTGACAGCCGGTGTGGGGGGGGCTGAGGGCCCCGCCGGGCCCGTCGCCGCCCGGGGCTGGGGGAGCGCGGCCGGGGCTCACCTTGGCCTGGAAGTGGATGCCGTGCTGGAAGGCCTCTTCGTTGTGCAGCGGGACGCGGGAGTCGCAGCCATCGTCCACCAGGTTGTACCGGTTCTTCACCGGCATGGCGGCGGGCGGGCGGCCGCCTCAGGCCGCGGC
>VYZW01059157.1:251080-280644 GCA_013401315.1 Balaeniceps rex | reverse complement strand
ATTGGCCCGAAGTTCCCTCATGTGATGCGGGGGGCGGCGGGAGCCCGCCCTGCCCGCGGCCGCCCCGCCTCGGCCGGCCCCGCCGGGAGCCGCGGCCCGGCTGCTCCAGAGGAAGGCGCCGCCTTACCGGGGCCGTGCCCGGCTGTAGCAGCGCGGAGGTTTCCCGAGCCCACCGACATTGGCTCGGCCACACGCCGCTGTGCCGGCTGCCGAAGAGAGCAGCCGCCCCCAGCGCTCCGGGCCTTGCGGCGCCTTCGTTTTGGTAACCCCGGTTTCAGCATTGGCTTGGGCACCCGGTGAGAGCCGGCCTGGGCCGCCGGCCCCCGCCAGTGCTGTGCTCGGCCCTTCTGGAAGGAGCAGAGCTCCGTGAATCTGGAAGGGAGGTCTCGCCTCGCAAAGTCTTCTCTGTAGGCTTGGCGCTAAACACCTGAAGCATCTTGTTTGGCTTACGGAGGTTTTGTCTTTCTGTGTGTCTGGGGCTATCCTGGCCTGATGGTGCCTTTTTAATACAGAGGAACAACACCATGTCATAACCTCCGAGGGCACAGAAATAGCAGACCCTGGTTTGCAGGTGTAAGTGTATAGCGAGGAAGTGTCCCGAGCACGCCTTGGAGCAGGCGGTGTTGCCTTGGCTGGGAGCTGCAGCACTGTGCTCCTGACGGCAGGGGTTACGGATGGAGTCTCATCTTAATCAAATTGTTTGCTTTTTTGGATGGCGTAAGTCACGCTGTATCATGTCAGCAGCACCTGCTCCGTTTCCTGTGTTAGACATTCTAAAAAGACAGTGTACGCAACGATCTGGGATCTCACTGCAGCTCCTGCGCTAGAATGGTAGGCTAGCACCATTATGTATGTCCAATGTTAATGCGACTTACAGCTCTGTTAGTACGTGCCCTCTGTCAGAAGCCCGTCCCACAGTTGACGTCCACTGACTGCCTCGATATAGTGTCAGGATTTTTGCTGTGGGCACGGGATGTTACTGCTGTACCTCTGCACTCAGGGTGTTCTTTCCTCCCAGCTTCGTCTCGGTGGTGAGGCACCGCTGGCGCGCAGGTGAGCCCTTGCGGATGCCGCTCTGGGACGCCCAACATGCCTGAGCTCTCAGCAGGCACCCAGCATGGGTAAGGGATGGGTGCAGAGGCACATGCACAGCTGTAGTGGCAAGACCCAAGACTTGTCTTCTGACTGTTAGTACAGCCGTGCTCTTTGCCATTTACAGGAATAATCAGAAACTTGAATTGTGTAGAATCGAAGGGGCAGAGACTTATATGTGCTCCAACCGATCTCATCTGGGTTCCCCAGAATTAATTTTTGAGTGAACAGTTATAACCTTTTGTCATACACATAACTCCCCAGCCGGATGCTTGAATGTTGTTGGACTCCACCTTTTATGTCGCTTTCACATTAGCAAGAGAGAAAATTTTGGCCACAGGCGGAGAATGCACAACTCCATGTCTCCATCTCAGAAGCGTAATCATCCTCAGTTTCTTGGCATCTCTGAGTACTTGTAAGTCAGTAGGAGATGGGCAAGAGCCAAAAATCCAGAAACTTACAATTAAGAGAGGGAGAAAAAGCTCAAAGAATTAATATTGGTTCACTGACTGTGACCCTACATGTTCAAGTATTTTGTGGTATTAGCAGCTCAGTCAGGCACTTGTGCTGGGATGGGTTCTGTGGTTGGCCTCCTGTCTTTGCTAAGTTTTTCTGCTTCCAGACAGGCTTCTTTTTTTTTTTCTTCCAAGTTATAAACATTCCATTACCCTCTTATTTAAATATTCACGTTTATGCTAATCCCTCTTTTATACAGCATAACTCAAAATGGGTTTTGTTTCAGGTATGTAAATACATAAATTGGTTTCTGTCCAATACGCTACTCTAGATACACATCTCACCTGCAGATTCATCAGTTTAGTTCTTTGTGGCTGATTTTTTGTGTGGTCTTTATGCTGTTGTCTAGTGTGTACTTAGAACATTTCATGGTACTTTTCTTATCTTGTATGAATCTTGATTTAAAAAAAAATCTGCTGACCTGAATGAATAACCTAGATTTTGTGTGCAAATGTCCTTGGACTGATTGAGCAAGATTCAGGCCTTTGGTTCTCCTAAGCCCAAAGAGGAGGAGATGCCACCCAGTCAGCCTATGCCTGTGCTTTCTTTGATGCTAACGCCAGCAAAGCTCAACTAGTAAGGGAAAACCTAACACAGCCACTACTGGTGAGTCTCTACATTGATTCTGCAATACTGTGTTTTAACTGAGGCATGCATGAACCTGCCTTGGTGCTGAGCTGCTCAAGGTTGCTCCTCATGACCCTCCTATTGCCACAAGAGCATTCCTATATAAGTGGGAGCATATGGACTTCGCTTGGGATAGTTACATTTTTTTAATCTGATAGAAAGGGCAGGATGAAATAACAAGAACGGTCTTTTTATTTCCATTCTGGTGCTCTCCAGTATCGCACAGATTATAAAATCCTTTGGGTAGAGGGAAAGAAACATCTCATGGGAATCCTGAGAAAAATAAGGGAACTGTGAGTTAATAAAGCTTGCAGTGCCAGACTGTGTTAGATCACAATTGAATGGAGGTGTTTAATATTTGATGTTCATTAACTTCTGTGAACTTTTTGTAGGGCTTAGCTCTTCTAAGGTTAATGGTTTGGATCTGTGTTTGAGAATTGAGTTTGAAGGCTGCTGAACTTAAAAAGCCGTTAACTTTCTAGTTTGTTGGGCAAAGAAAATTCTTTGACTCCATTTCAAGTAAGAAAGCTGTATGCCTTTTCTTCTGGATAATAAAACTGGGCACATAGGTAGAATTAAACAGTTACACAGTAATCGTCACGGGTTTAGTAGAAACAAACCCCTACTAGCATTGCCTCTTCTTGACGCGAACAGTTAGCCAAACTTCATAGTGGGTGTTTGCATCAGATGGAGGTACTGAGCCAGTTATTCCTTTGATGTGCAAAGCACACACAGAAAGTCCCGTTTCTCTGAACACAGTAGGAGTGAAGCACCAAAGACAGCTTCTTGGCTCAGAGCTTCAAGTGTTTTTGCCGAGAACAGGTTTATATCAGCTTTCTTTTTCAGGCGCAGGCTACTAAGGTTTCTTTCCTTCTCTTTCTCTCACATGGATGCACGTTTCTGTCTGCATTGACATTTACTCTGCATGGCAATCCCTCTTCCTGTATAGCTTCGTTGTTCGAAGGGACCTCGAATGTGGTGTAAATCAGGTGGTGGGTATTATATGCAGGGGTGTTCTTTAATTGTTTTGTCAGTTGGTTTGCAGGGAAGGTAGCTGCTGCTCCCGTCTGATCCTGTCAGGTTTCTTCCAAATCCACCTTCACGACTCTCATAAAGGAGTTGCAGAGGCACCGCATGCTTTCCAAAGGAGACCAGGTCTTGATGCCAAGGAATTTTCCTCCCTTCTGCTAACCGTTTTAAGCACTTATTTCTGCACTGCAGAGCTGCAAAGATTTTAAATGATAAATAACATCTGACATAGCAAGAACAACCAGACAGACATCCAGTAATGGCAGACAAAACCTCCGTTACAGGAAATCACTTCCACATCATACTTGTAAGATCTGAGAGATCTGTGCATGCTTACTATCTTAGCAGATCTGGTTTTGTCATGCGACTTTATCAACATTAATACTTATTTGTGCTCGTGCAATTTTTAGAGCAAAGTCTCCAGTGTACTATCCTGCTAGCAGACGTGCAGCGTGCCCGTGGACATCCCTCTGAGATTTAGCAGCTGAATTCACTTGCCATTCTTCAGGAGATGTGTATTTGCTTGAAAGCAGCATTTTTCTGTATGCGTTTAATAAAGTGGCAGAATAAAGCAAAGTATGCCCAATTCATAGTTACTGAGAAATGGCAGTTACTGCCGTAAAGTTTCATCAGTTAAGACCAAAGGGACTTAACTGAGTTACTGATGGCTTTACAGGACAGAAAGATGAATACAGGTGAATCATCTGGGGTGTGCATCAAAGGAATAAAACCTTTCACTAATTTCAATGACTTTGCATTTTATCTTGGTTATATATAATAGTCATTTAAGAGTTTGGAAGGGTTTTTTTTTTTGCATAATACTAACAACCAGCTTCTGTCTCCCCCTCCTACAGAGCAGGATGAGCTGATGTGGGGGAAGGGGAGGACAGCATTTTATGGGAATAACATGCTCTGCTAGCAGAGGCAAAAAATTGTGTATTGCAGTTGGATTTCCAAAATTTCAGACACATTCAACTTCCCTTACAGTTGCTTTCTTTACTCAAGGAAGCAAAATTAAGCAGTATTACTACACAGCAAAATCTGTTGGCTTTTCTTGATATCGTAAGACAGTCGGCAATCAAAAGTTAAGACGCAGACTTTAAGGGGAACAGCATGTCAGGAGTTCTCCACAACCATGAAACATTGTCATACAAAACTACTGCAAGGTCAGAGGGTTATGTATGTGGTTTTCCTTCTGTTGTTCTAGGAAGCTGTGCTCTCCCCTAGTGAAGAAAAGATCTGGAAGCAAAGGGAGGTGAAGATTTCTATTCCCCACTATGTAACTGCCCAACCTTCATTTAAATGAATTGTTCTCGAGCTTCATTTTAACAGAAAAAATGGGAACAAATCAGAAACTCCAACCATTGCCAAATCTGAACTTTTCTGTATAGGTAAATTATCAAAATAAAGATGGATGAAGTAGTTTAGAATGTGTTTTGACCTGCAGTTCCTCTTGTTTGCTTTACATCAGATAACTCTTTATCACTCATGATCACGAAGTGATAAACTAAAATCTTTGTTAAACCAGGTAAGCCTGGGGGCACCAACCATGCCCTATAAATGCTGCTGTGTGATGAAATACAGAGGCATGAATAGATATATTAGGTACTGTTGACTGAAATTGTCTGATGTTACCCTCTGTTGTATTGGGGATTTGAAGAAAACAGAGAAAACTCGTAAGCAAAATCTTTAAGTGCACCTCTGATGCTGCCCCGTGACATGACCTCAGACGTGACATGTGGAACTGTCGTCGTTTCAGCCCCCTCAGTCAGTGCCATACGTGTCCTCTGCAAGTGCAGGGTCTGCTTGGTTAGATGATTATACCAGGTCTGTGTTGCTCAAGAAGAAACAGAAGCTTAATGTCTTGAAGGTTCAGCTTAGCAGCGTGGCCAGGCAATCTGCCTGTTAGAATTGCAAGCCTCTTTTCATGCATGGCCAGTTCCAAAGTTCTGTGCAGCAGGACTCGGGCATGGAAAATGTCATCCACAATTATGCATATTTTCATCATCTTCTATCATGCAAATCCCCCCACCCCAATATGCAGCAAATGTTTTGTTTGCATATGTAGGTCAACCACAAATCTTCAGTGGTCTAACATAAACATCGGAAGCATAGGTTGATGTATACAGATTTAAACCCAGTCTGAAGCGTAACACCACCACTGACATTTTCCAAGTGGAGTCTGTTTACTAGATATGTTTTCTTCTAACTTTTGATTGTATAAAGCATTGCTTTCTTATTGATTTGTAAAAGTACAACTGAGAAAAGGTACCCACCGTCATTGCAGAAGGAACTATTAACTTCAGACACGGATGGATAATTCTTAATGAGTAACTTTTTTTATAATAGCCTGAGGAATGTGTTCTTTTTTAAAATGGTACATTAAAATATTTCTGCAAATAATTCTTATTTTGCCACTGGCAGGAGGACAGTTTTATATGATGTTTAAAAAAGGTTGTATGTTCTTTTTGCAAATTACATGCTACTTAATGTTTTCCTTGTCTTGGCTGTCTTTAAAAAAGAAAAATATAGAAAAGAATACATCTATTGTCCTTACGATGCTCGATAAAAGCTTGAAATTTTGATCCAGACTCAGTAACCAAAAAGCCTACTAGAAGAAGTCAAATTTATTATTTAAGAAAAATGTTACTTGTTAAACTCATAAGCTTGATGTGTTCGCATGTCTGACTCATGAATTCTGTATACCACGAGTTGGCAGCACAGTTCACCTTCAGTAGGAGTTGCTTGGATCAGCACATTATGTGATGTGAAACCCATGCTGTTCAGTTTACTGTCTGGGAAAGTGTAATTCTTAGAATTAGGTTTTCAGTGAGAATATTCCTGCAAATACATGCAGAGTACCTGCTAGCACATTTCAGGGAAACAGGCCAATCTCTGGAGTGATAGTCCAGTATGTTACCCATCAGTGGTCTGCATCTGTAAAACTGCTTTATTACCAGACTCATCTGTGGATCTGACGGTTACATATGCACATCATGGGAAGGCCTGTATTTGCACACACAAACATCAGGTTAACCATGCCATGGTATAATGACCCAGTAAGTTACGATTTAGGGTAAATGAGAGTAAGGGTGTTGGCCTGAGAGATGAGTAAAATACTGTAAAATCAAAGTGTCCTTCCCCATTCCCATAAAATTAGACTAGCACCTCTGTTATATTTGATATCCTGAATTTAACTAATAAAAGTACATGGACATTACATTAGGAGTCAGATCAGGGCTCTTACACGGCCAAAATACTGTGAGGTTGGAACTGAAGTATCTATTGAAGGTGTGTGATACTGTGCCGATAAATGTGCATGCATACCAATACTCTGCCAAATTCCCTCCTGTGTAGGAGAGCACACTTTGTTCTGTCCTGCCTACAAATACCATCGCCACTGGAAGATGATTCAGAAAAAAATTTGACATTTTTCCCAGTACAGTCTAACAGATGTACAGTTCTCCTAGACAGAAAACACATTCTTGTTCACTTGTTATCACAAGACAGTAAAAATTTGTCCTTATCAACAACTCCCTCTGAGCAAGGGTCTCAGGAAATAAGCTTGTGTTTAAGAGCCCACAGTAACTTTAAATTTCCCCTCTCCTCACAGGGCACAGATGATATAAAGTTTCATATATGTTCTCTCCTGCTGCTAGATCCAGCTTGCAGTATTCAGCAGGATACACTCTCCTTCTGCATTACCTTGCTACCTTATTACTACTCAACCTATACTTTACTCCCCTACCTCGCAGTACCTGAATACCGCGTACAGCCTGACTTCATGCTGCACACTACAGACCATCTCTATTTATCTCAACATGAAATGAAGGTTTTATCCATACAATACAGTGCAAACCAGGTATCTGATGTATTACAACTTCTTTGGTAGAGAAACAACTAGCACATTATTAGCCTGTAAGAAATATGGATATATAATAATTAGATATAAAAATATTTCTCCTTTGCAATCATTTTGTTCGGTATTTCCCATGCTCCAAAGCCTCTTAATGCCTTGGCCCATCTTAACTATTTCCCTGGCTTTCCTTCAGCACTGCTGACATTGGTGAGGATAAATCTCTAATATATGTTAAAAAATGTTCATCCGGGGGCCTGGCAGTAAAATAAGAGACAGTCAGAGTCAGGGCACCATTTTAAATTACACTCCAGTTGGCAGACACCAACATCTGGTGGTGGTTGGTGAAACAACCAGGATGTGCCCTTCAAAGATGGACATGGAAAAGACACCGCCTGGACAGATCAGCCTTGCCAAGGGTACACGTGCCTCTGAGCTCCTGCTGGCACAGGGAAATGCTCCCAAGTTTTTAATTAAGAATTATCACAGCTATTAAAAAAAAATGCACATCATTTAATAGCAACCTGAGAGCAACCAAGAGCGAGCTACATGACCTCAGCCTTCCCGGTCACTTCACGCTGTTAAGACACAACACTGCAAGTAATTAATTAATTAGTTTCTTTGTTGCCTGCAAGGGTAAATGGTGGAAGATAGGTGATGCACTGAAAAAATATGGGTAGCGTTAGGATTGCAGGTGAAGCTTTAGTTTGCTCTTGAAATAAGACAGTATCTTGGTGATTAAACTTTGTTCTTTATAAACTACTGCTGACTCATAGAAAAGGGTCCATGCGCATGGAATCACAGTTATGGCACGTTGTGTCCCATGTCTTTGTTTCTATAAAACACCAGGGAGCATGTGAGGTGAGAATGAGATTAATCCAGATGTTCCTAAAACCTGATCTAGCAGGGTAAAAGCTACATTCATGTCTCCTCCTGGTCTGTGGAGTTCCACAGTCAGGAGCTTAGTCTTCACACAACCTTTTTATTTTGACTTGCAGCTAACTGGAAGTCCCAACTTTTTGCTGCATTTATTTAAATTTTGCTTTCAGTTAAATGATTTCTTCTCATGTCCTGTTTCAGTCCTGCTTCATATCAGGAGCACGACTCCAGTGACAGCTCCTTCACACAGAATCCTGATTATTCCTGCCTTTTTTTTTTCCCCTTCCCAAGTCTTGCATCTAAAACCCGGAATCCCTTGCAGCCAGGCTGGATTTCCCAGGGTGCAGCGCCACCGCCTGCCTGCGCTGCCGTGGCTACTCTGCACTTTCTAAATTCCCTGAATCTCTATTTTTGCTACCCTTCAGACAACGGCAGGTTCACTCACAGGTTCTCAATTTCATTACCTGTTAACTAATATTGTGAGGGATTCATATCACTGCTGGTAAGACTATTCATTCCATTATTGACATTGTAAAAATGGCTTTCCTTTTTCACTCACTCACGTAGTTTTACTCAGGCAATGTAGTGTTTAAAATCCAGAGATTAAAGTGACTCTAGCAGCATGGTATTCAGCTGAAACTGCACCACTAAATAAACCGTGGAAATACACATCTTGGGAGACGTTTCCAGCACACCCAGAGAGTGCAAGGCCGAAGGGCCCTTTGGTCAACATGCCCCCTTGGAGTGCGAGGCCCAGTGCTGCTCTGCCAGCTGCACGCCCTGGCATGGGCTTTCCAGGCAGCTTTTCATTAATTAAACAAAATACAGGAACTGATCACACCATACAGTGGACATTAGTCCAGGACAGCAAGTTGGTCGTTACTGGACGAGGGTGAGGAAACTCAAGAGCTGATCCATGGTGCCGGTCCGAAGCAGGGCTTTGTCTTGGAGTAACGGCACCGAGCCCCCCGCCTCACATGAAAATCACTCCACCACGCAATAAGGAATGGATTTAATTTCTAAGTCACGCGGGCTGGGGTTTCGGCGGCAAAGGCAACGGCTGCCAGACCCGCATGCCCGGCGTCACGCGCTGACCGCCGCGGCGGGGCGGCCGCCACCTACGGAGGTGATTTCCCGCCCGCCGCCGCCCGCTTCCAAGATGGCCGCCCCGCCCCGCGCCTTTCCGAAATGGCCTCCCCGGAAGAGGTGGGCGGCCCTGCCCGCTCCCAAAATGGCCGAGGCGGCCACAGTACGTCATTGCCGGTGGGGCGGAGCGAGCGGGGTCACCGCCTCACGGCGATTGGCCCCTCGCGCGCCCCGTCCGCCGCTCCGCTCTCATGGCAACGGGCGGGGAGCGGGGGCGGCGGCGGCCGGGCCGAGGCAGCGCCGCGGGATGGAGNGGCAGGGGGCGGCGGGCCCCGGGCCGGCGCGGAGGGGAGGAGGGGGACCGCGGCGCCCGGCGGCCCCGCGTCACGGTGGACAGCTCCAAGGCCAAGACCTCGCTGGAGGCGCTGAAGATCAGCCTGCGGCAGCTCCGCTGGAGGGAGGTGAGCGCCCGCGGGGCGGCCGGCAGCGCCCGGCCCCTCGAGCCCGGCCCTCAGGAGGCCCCTGGGGCTCTGCCCGGGGCCTTCTTCCTTTCCCCGCCTGCCCCCGGCTCCGGCAGGGTCCCGGCCCTGCCTAGCGGTGGCCCCAGCCTTGCCCTCTGCTCCTCCCACTGCTCTGCCGGCGGTGCTGGGGAGACCTCCCCTCCCCTCCCTCGCCTTGGGGTCTGCCTCTGGCAAAGCGTTTCTGCCTCCGCCTCCCGCCGCTGCCTCCCTGAACCAGCGCCAAAGCAGGCTGTTGTAGCCGGGGGCCCATCCCAGCTGGTGTCAGCTCGACATTGGGGTTATTTCTAATTAGGTGTCACGTCTGGAGGCTGATCTGATTCATGATGAAGGCTGCCATCGCCAGTTATGCAAGCCAAAATAGGGGTAATCAGATATTATGCTTCAAAGCTTAAAGTGATCACTGGAAAGGGCAAGAAAGAAGCCTACCCCTATGTAGAAACGTTTGGCCCGTTGTGTCAATTTGCACTTCTTTCCTTTCACCCTTCCCTCATGGTATGGATATGTGAAATAAGGCTCATGACAGTGGACAAAAAAGTATGACCTGATAGATCAGCTGTCTGATCTGATGGCAAAGCCTCTGCATCGCAGATTATCTTGAAGGCATGTCAGAGAGCATTGTGTATGAATGAAATAATATTAAACTACCTAAGAAAGCATACATTACAGGCTTTAGCCTTCTAAATTATTGTATGTAGAGAAGGTATGGCTTTTTTTTTTTCCCTACAGTTTGAGTCATGTGTTTTGTCTGTGCTGTGTGAGGAGTTCAGCGTCTGCCTGTCAGTGCTGAACTGGAGTCATGACAATATGGGAGCTGGCACAAAACTGAGGCTTTGGAACTCCTTATTTAAATCCTGATGAGATTTCTAATATATATCTTATTATAGATGCTAAATTGTTCTCAAACTGTAAAGATTTTCTTTGCATAATATCTTTATAAATGGCTTTATAGAAGTTGAAGTGGCTTCTAGGAGCTTTTCGAGGGACTTCTGTAAGAAAAAGGGTACTTGTAATCCGTTTGGAAGAGGGAAGCTGGAGGGGACATAAAGTGGAAGGATAAAACCTGAGGATGAACTGTTTCTTTGTGTGCAGAGCTAGGGTGCAGCAGCGTGATCTATGGCACCTGCTCCACTTTACAAAGCTGCCTTTGGGATGCCTGCTCACAAGATACTAATATTTCTGTGCACCTGATGCTTTTTTAACAAAATTTTTACAGACTTGGGGTAGACAGTGTATTCTGTGTCGTTCCTAACCTCAGAGTTAAACGCTACAAATTTCTTTTCTGGAGGATTGGGTGGCAGTAAATATTACCTGTGTTTATTGATAATGTCCTAAATGCCTAATATTACGAAGATGTATATGTTCCTTGCTAGAAAGAGTAATGCCTTCTCATTCTCTGTCTTCATAAAATTGTATTTCAAGATTTTTGTTACTGAAATCCAATGGGAGAATTTCAAAATCTCATTGCACAAAAGTTCCAGTCCTCAACTCCTGCTCTTACAGCAAATTAGTAATGAAATACGGGAGGTGTGAAATTAAAACCTCTTACGCTTACTTCTTTTACCCCTCAGTGCGCCTGTGGAGTGTCTGTCAGCAGCCTTGCTCCGTGTTTTACTCAGCGACATACAGAGCAAGGGGGACTTCACACTTAATTTCTTCATTCTTATGTTCAGAGTGCCCGGTGCCATTCCAGTCGGTGTTTCTGAATTACTGATTTAAGTTAGCCTCACAGATTATGTTGGTAATGAGCCATACTTACTGGTTAATTTTGTCTTTGCTGTTTCCTGAGCTTTTACTGTTTTGCATATCTTGTCCCTGGATTCTCCACGCTTGGTATTCTGTCCTACAAATTGACTTGTTTCACATGCTCTTGTTCCTCTCTTGAATGTCTGCACTGCATTATCAGCATTCTCCTTCCTGCTCTGCATCCCACAACAGCAATCGCTTTTGGCTTTACTTCATCTTTCTTTGTTTACTGTCTCCCTTGATATTCTTTCTCCTCTATCCATTAGTTCAGTCAATATTTTTCATTTAGTCTGTTGCTTCCCCTTCTGACCATTTCATACTCTTAATAAAGAAGGGACCAAGTATGGAATTTTGTGCCATTTGCCCATACCATCTAGGTGGCTAGTAATTCATTCCTTGTAAGCAAGTCACTGTAATGTATTTCTGCAAGTTTTTCAGCTTTATTGTAATAAGAGGTTAATATGTATGAATGTAACATTATGTTTTGTTAAGAAAGTATTTTCTCTTATCAATGTACATGTGTCAAATCAGTTGGGTTTTTTTTCCTTCTTCCCACCTTCCCGAAGGTGGAAAGAGTAATGAAAGGGGAACCAATATTAGCTATGACTCTGAACTAGTACTGTTTGCATTGGGGAAAATAAGAAGATTAAAGTCTTCTAGGATGGGAGCAAGACAAACTGTTGGCTTCAAGCTAGCAGACTTCAGTAGACACAGGGAATCGGTAAGCAAGATCTTGTCTAGATTTGAAGAGAAAAATAATATTAAAGAAGAGAAATCCAAGGAAAACTCTTTTATTCAAGTGCATATAATTTTGAAAGCTCTCCCTTTCAAATGTTTAGCAAAATAGCACTGAAGTATTTGTTCAAACAACTATCACTGATGGCCAAAAAGCCTTGGAAATAGTTTCACTGTTACAGCAGGACCAGCAGAGGGAACACGTATGTTGTTTCTTGTAGGTTCCATAACAATAATGCGAAAAAAATCTTAGAAGTAGTAATGTAATGCATATATTTTAAATACGGATGTTTCAGGGGCTGGTATTCTACTGTCGTCCCTTGTACAATACTTTTCAAGGTGATTGCATCTTGGGCTTTGATTTAGTATATTTGATCCTTCTTCTCACCACTTCTTTTACATTTTTTCCCATTGCTGCTTTTGTTT
Organism: Balaeniceps rex; assembly: GCA_013401315.1. NCBI lineage: Eukaryota > Metazoa > Chordata > Aves > Pelecaniformes > Balaenicipitidae > Balaeniceps > Balaeniceps rex. The sequence goes on along the minus strand of VYZW01059157.1, from coordinate 268,134 downwards.
TGTTTCTGTTCTTCTCTCTGTTTGCTGCTGGATGTGTTGGCTTGAATATTTTGTTAGGCAGGAGACATTATACTGGGCTTTTTAAAGTGGGCTCCTTTTTATCGATAACTTTTTCTATCTAATGCATAGCGTTATTGCAGTGTCATATAGGCTTTTGGTTTGGTTTGTTTTTTGTTTTAAGTAAGTTGTATGTTCTGAAATCTCCTTGCTGTAGTTACCCTGCCTTGCTGGAAGAGCTTTGTTTCGGTAATAATCTATTATTGCAATATGCTCCCGGATAATTTGTAGTACAACATAATGCGCTGCGTGATTCACAGAGTTGTCCACATGGTAGTAGTTCATTTTAGTAAATTAACATATGGTAAATGCCACTATAAGATAAAAAAGGAATAATACTCTAAACGTGGCTAATACTGGTGAGCAGTTTATTCTATGGCACTGATACATGAGGAAGAGGTGAAAGAGTTCGAGAGAGAGCAATTAGACAATTGAGATTCTGTTATCGGAAGCAAAAGACAGAAAACCCTTTTTTTTCAGCTGTGGGAATTTTGAGTAAATTAAATTATCAACCATGATAGCCCTGTCTGGGGTAACACACAGAGGTGGACCTTTTAAAAAGCATTGCAGAATTTTAATGTGCATGGCAGTGAAGCAATTACTCCCATCACTAGATTGGACTATCTGATTTAGTGTGTCAGATTCTTTAAATGAACATGATATGCCAAATGAAATAATGGGCACAAATTGAGCTTGCATCCTGAGTTTATTCATCACTTAATAAATTATTTCTTCGGCTAGCTTTCAATTACCAGGAAAATGGAAGAAGCTGATGTCTCGGGCATCAAATATCCCAGCGTTAAGCGTTTCATTTGTCTTGCTGTTCAGTAGCTGCATGGAGGCGTAGAAATAGTTTGAAATTTTACGCTGTGAAAAGCTGACTAGAAGACAAGAGTCATTTAACTTGTCATTAAATGTGATGGAACAGACTGATGTGACCCGTGAGACGATTTAAATTATTGGCTTCCAATCAAAAGGTAGAAATGACCTGTCAGACCAATTTGACTGTGATTAATTATTAATTGTGTCAAAGTTGTGAAAACAATGTTATACTCTTTGTGGCTTCTGTTTTTTGTTTTTTTTGTTGTTGTTGTTGTTCTGACAAATGCCCCCCAACTCTGAATAAAAAAGATTTTAAATAATTTCTTCGAAGAGTTAGTGAATTGATTGCAACCTGAAGGTTGTTTGCAGTGACCGATCCTAGGGCCAGACTCTTGGGTTTTCTGCGCAGGGTGGGCACAGCAGCGAGGACGGCTCCAGTCACGCTTACAAGCTCAGTCCCCCTGCAGCTGTGAGCACCCCAGGTCCCAGGCTGTGAGCACCTTGGCTTTGGCATCCGTGAGTGCAGACCTAAGGCTGTTCCAGCTGGGACCAGGTAGTCACAGACCGACGTTATTATGAGAACAGAGGACTGCTTCAAGCACCCACCTTTCTTTTTAGCTAGTCCCCTGTACCAGGAGCTGGGGAGGTGGCAGAAAGGCCTCTTCTACCCCAGTAAGATTAATTTATATCTTCTGGCACTGCCAGAGGGAGCCAAATAATCAAACTTGTTTGTTCCTTTCCAAACACTATTCTTATGTAAAAGCAGAGTGTAGATGATAAAGAATCCTTCCCAGCTCATTCAGGAGGTGAGTTTGATCCCGTTGTTGGATAAATCCAAATAATCTTGATTTGTCAGGAGTAGGGAAGTTCTGGTGCTATCTGAATCGCTGATGCGGGGGTGCAGTGCTTCCATTTTCTAGTCCAGAGGTGCTCACTCTTCATCTGTTGTGAAATGATTTCTGTGCAGTGTTTGTAAAGTGCTTTGATATCCTCTGTAGATGAAAGGTGTTATATAAATGCAAATTTTGTTCCTTTCATTTCTATTTCATTTAATAAATAAATAAATGGTTCAGGTTTTAGTGGGAAGGGTGCTCTGAGACCTAATACTGCATCTGTATTCTGGATATACCTGTGGAGAGAGGTTAAGGCCACTGATTGTCTTCCAGAGCCTAACAGAATTAATTTTCACTTGTACAAAACCAGATTTTGCAGGCTGAATAATAATGAAATAAGTGAAGAATCACTGGCTCTGTTAAATTGGGTATCTCATCCCTATGAGTAAGGAAACGGAGAAAGGATGCATTGCTCAATTAGCATTTTAAATTCATTTTTCAAGGCTATTTACTGAGGAAACCGAAATTTTAATTAAAAAGTAGCAAATAAAGTAATTCACTCAAAAGCTTTATGAGATTCTTTTTTCTGTCACATTAAAAAAAAAATCCATGCTTAAAGAAATGTGTTAAAGCAAGAAAAATTACATTTGGAGTGAAGAACAAGTAGTTTCTGCAAAACACTGTGGTTCTTTCAATAAGTAAATGGTGCTGAAGTCGTTGGGTGATGAGGGTGGTAGATATTTAATACAAATGTGTCCTAAAAATGCTGTGGTCAGAAATGTAGCATATTTATTTGAAAAAGATGTGGCCTAATAATAGAAGAGATTCCTGTGAATGTATTCCATATGGTATTTAAAAGGCATCTATGTGAAGTTGCAGATAAAATGTTTTTTTGGATTGATAAATGGGGCTGTTTCTAGGAGAACAAGTGTGGAAAAGAAGAGTACCTTTTTTACACAAAACTAATTCTTCATTATTATATAACATGGATTACAAACGTTTGATTTTTAACTTAGTAATTTTTTTGCTTTGGATTGTTGATACTGCTAATTCATGGGGCTTTTGTTCTTACTGCTGGTAGCCTTTTTTTTTTTTTTTAAACCACTTTACTACTATTAGAAACTGTTCCTATCAGTAATTGGCAGCGCTGTTTCAGAGCTCTTCAGGCTGCTTGAAAAAAGGTTGATCTTTTTGATAATAGAAAACAAACTATACAGTTTTCCAATTTATAGTGAAATCTTGTGTGAATGGGAAAAGAAGCTCTTAAGCTGTTGGAATACTTAATATTGTTGAAATAATTGCCTTAGTCCTTAATAGTTGAAATATATATGCTCAACAAACGATTAATGAAATTGTAAGCTTTTCTTTTAATTACAGGCTATTAGTACCAGAAAGGAATTCATACTGTATAAATTAATACATGTAACTGAATATATAAAAATGAGTAATATTGTTATTTCACTTAAATATCTTGCTTTGAATATCCATTTTAAATTTATTGCAGCTTGGACAGCAATGTAAATCAGGTTGGTCAGAAAGTCTTTGCAGTTATAACTTACTATTAATTTACAACAATATTACTAACTACGTGTATTCCCTGAAATAAAGTCCTAGGGAGTAGAAATGTTTCCTGCTTATGCTGGAGTGGGAACACATGGAGATGCCACACGGTTGGGGGTGAAGGACCACCGCAGGTACGGGTGCAACCTGGGAAAGGCATTTGGGTTACCAAACTGCAGAGGGGGAGCACAAATATAAGCCAGGAGACTCTCAGCATTAAATGGTGATCTTTTTAAGAATAGGAGTCGATTTAGTAACTGCCAGTAATGACAATTCCTCCATGACCTCTAGTGCTTTTTTCCCTTGATGGTTGTTTATCACCCCTTAAACTGGGGAGGAAAAAAAACCCAACCCAAAACATTGTCAGAGTTTGTTTGCTTCCCAGCTGTAGCATTCGATATTGCTGTGCCTTCATGTGCTGGAATTAAGTGCTGCTTAATGAAATTTTATTCCTTGTAATAGTATTTTTAAATTACAAATGAGTCATGCCTTAATTGTGGTTGATAACAAGCTCGGAGTTTCTCAGTACAGATCATGCCTGTCAGTCGTTTGGTTTTAGTTTCTAGAAACCTTTCACGGTTTGTTAACATCTTGAACTTTATAGAGTCTTGAACTGATCAAAATATTATTAGTTTTGCAACCAAAGTATAGAGCATGTTTTCTTTTGACAGTCAGAAGACTGTTCTTGAATGGTTTATGCTTAATATGAGTGTTTAGAAAAGTAAGGAATGAATGGGTATTGCTAGTTTGCTTCAAAACTTGTCTTCTGTCTCTTTTCCAGTTTCCTTTTGGCAGACGCTTGCCGTGCGATATCTATTGGCATGGGGTATCATTTCACGATAATGATATTTTCTCAGGTCAAGTCAACAAGTTTCCAGGTACATTACTTCTGTTTCTAGTTTAAACAAATGCTTTAAAACATGATTATTTTAACTGTTTCTGTGTTTTACTGGTTTTATATGGGAATTATTTGCCTAATCAGCAGATAGTATTTTTAGCATATTACTGGTTTTGGTAGGTGATTTCTGCTTACAGGGTAAGAATATCAGAATGGGTGTCTCGAACAATTTCTGAACTGAAATTTGTTTTGGAGCAAAAGTGTTGTTGATGAAAAGAATACTTCATATATATGAATCTAGGAAAAATAAGAGTGTTAGGCTATAATTTAAGTGAAGTATGCAATTATTGTCTGTTACCTAGCATTGATAACAGTGCTGTATCTTTGGATTTGGTTTTGATTCAAAGTGGAAAGAATCTGTTTTGTTTCGTACTCTGGCCTGTCTCAGGGAGAAGCTCGAAGCAGAGTTCCTCAAATGGATTTTTTAATATTGAAGAGTTCATGTCAGCCCTCATCTTATGATGACTCTTCTACTTTTTTTAAGCTCCCTTTTTTCTCGTTTAATCCCTGTTGAGATCTCTCTAAATAAGAGCTAAGAGCTTAGGTATTGACTTATCTAAGCCCTTTACTTCAGATTTATTGCTGCTGTTAGTATGCTGTGAGAATAAGAACCCTCAGATATCGAACTTCGTGCTTTATTTACCCTGACTTTCTCCTGTCTGTGGGAAGTTCACACTCAAGTATCGGATGGTGTAGATTTCTGGTGGTTTAAATCTGTTTTAGTTGAATGTTTACCCTCTCTGTATCCTGGCTTCTGTGTTGTAAGCAAGTGGCCTGCACAGTAGTCAAAACCAGGGTCCTTCACAACTAGACCTGATTTCCAGGAACATTGTGTTAACTTGATGTTGGGTTTTACTAAATTCTTTCTCTTGTAGAAGAGATCTTGATGCTTTTCTTAGTCACTTGTGAGAGATTCAAAGAACCTGAAAGGGTTGGTCCTCAGGAAGACTTAGAAACTTTTCCATAAAAATAGCTTTTTAGTCATGTCCCAATGGAAATAGGACTTCAGCAAGTGTGTGTGTTCCCTGTCACTTTCTGTCCTCCTTGTGCCTTTGGAACCTCCTGGCCAAAATCAGCTGCACTCGACAGAGGTTTGCAGTCACAGACTGCTGAGTTCCTGTAGGTTTTGTGGAAATTTGCTGACCATGTAGGAAAGAATCCCACAGATGATGTTCTCACTGAGAAAGAAGCTGCAGCATGAACCTCATTAAGCTGTAATATCTGAAAGCGTATAAACAACACGAGGGTAACCCTGAATGCCCCGACCTTGGGAGAAGCTTCTATTGGAGCTCACACAGATCTGGACGTGGCATGATCCAAGCATGAGATTCAAAGCTTCAGGAAAGCAGCTAAGTTTGGCTGCTCACAAAATAACCTATTCTTTCTGACGCAGTTACTTAAATGAATGCAAAGTAAACGCAAAGTGGTTGATTATATTTAAATGACACTTTTACCTATTCCTGGAACGATGGCAGGCTAGGGCAATAATTCTGGATTATGGCAAAGACAGTAGTTACTATTTGACTAAAGCTTTCCCTCTATTATTCTGAGCTGTATTTTTAATAACTAATTTTTTTCTAATATGATACAGTAATACATACTATATGAAATATGGCAGGAGAATGCTACAAATATTTTGTCGGATTTTAAATTTTAAAAGGTTTTCAGCTTTATTGAAAGCAATGACTAGAGTGCCTTACCAGTAGGGTGAGTAATGATATAACAATTTACTTTTAGGATGAGACTTCAGTGCGGATTTTTCATCACTTTTAGACACTGTCTATTCTTTTCCCAGGAATGACGGAGATGGTACGTAAAATTACACTGAGTCGGGCCGTGCGAACAATGCAAGATCTATTTCCTCTTGAGTATAACTTCTATCCTCGATCCTGGATTCTGCCAGAAGAATTTCCCCTCTTTGTGGCTGAGGTAGATTACTTTTACTCTCAGAATAGTATAACTTGTTGGATGTTGTTGCCATGTCATTCTTTTATTTAAAATCACACTTGGGTGCTGTGGGTGACATCTTTTTCAATTTGCCCGAGGCCAGACATAGTCTGGATAAACTGCTTTTGTTTTTTATGTTCTAGAATAAACTTAAACCCAGTTATGCTTCTCTGGAATGCCAGAAGAGATGTCTGAAAATTAAACACGGTAGAACCATAAGCCCTTTCCCTGCATATTCTACTGAGGGCTGAGGAGGTTCCATACAGTGTGTGGAGTGTGGTACTTCACCAGGTTCATTGTCACTGAATTCTTTTTAGTCCATCCGGGCTGTTCTATCCAAATCCTTCAAAAGAGCATTTTGTACTGTGCGTTGTTAAATATACTCGCATCTTCCTGAATAATTGTTTGTTTGAATCTCTTGTCAGACTGTTGCTCTGTTTAAATATTCAGAATGTAATAAAAAGCCGTTCTTTTTCAGCTTGTTTGAAAAAAAGTGATGCTGTGTGTTGGTATTTGGTTCTGTTATTACAAATATTTTTTTTAAATATTGTATGTGTTTTTGACCCTGCCTGACTCGCTCAGTGCATTCTTGTATTCTACAGTATCCTCTGCTTGGAAAAGTGAGAGAAAAAGGTATGGACTTTAACAGACTTCTATACTTTGTGTGACTTTTTAACTAATTACCGTATCCACAATCCAGTTAAATCCATGAACATCTTTTAATATATACTCTTCAAGTGTGCTGGGTCACTGCCATGGTGCTACTGGTAACAGTAAAAATGAATAAAATCCCAACAGTACTTCAGCCTTATTGCTTTAGATGTAAGACCAATTTGTAAAAAGAGTGTAAATTATCCAATCAATTTAGCAGTGACAGGTATATAAGTGCAAATAACTTGGAAGTAAACTTTCAAAATGGTGCACTGGGGTTCTAGTGATGACTCTCTTGGGAATCATGCCTGTCGGTTACAAAGCACCGATTAACTGAGCAGCACGTAGCAATGTGGTCTGTACATCAGGTTAAATGCACAGACCCACACGCTGTCAGCAGGTGGCACTGCAAATAAATACTTTTCTCTGGTTGAACGGTTACTGGAGTGAAAACGATTCGTTTTTTGTTCCAAGAATAACAGATGTCCAGTAACACACTCCTAGGAGTTTCCTTTGCATATGTTCTTCCATCTGTGTTTGAGAAAAGCATAGTTCTTGTTATCAAACATTATATTTTATGTTGTCAGAGTTTATGTTCTACTTAACACAAGTTTGTAATGTAACCCCTCCAAAAGAAGAAAAAAATACAAACCAAAAAATTCCAAATCGACTGTGAACCATAAATAGTTCAGAACACTTTTGCTTGCAGTTTCATGAGTTCTCAGTAGGAGCTCTCCAGTCTTTACTGTTGTTGATTTGTTCATATGTGGTTTTGTTTGCTTTACAACCAAGGGACCCTAATGCTGCTGAAAATGTCAGCGCTCTCGGACTGAATTTTCAGCTTATTCACAAACAAGTACACTACAGCATTGGCGGGGCCTGCATGTTAGACATACCCCTATAGGAACTGGCATACACTTGAATATGTGAATGCCATGTGTACATTTATCTGAGCAAAAGATGATTTAGCCATCTCTGGTACTTCTGGAAGTAAAGCTGTATTGTCAAGGGCTGCAGCTACTACGTATGTAGCTCTAGATGTGTCATGCTGAAACTCGTGTTGCTGTACCTTCACAATTACTGTATTCAAGTCCTTTAGGGCATAGTTAATTAACAAAAGTCACAAATTCTGTGACAGTGTCTAGGTTAGACATGAGAAGATGGTTTGGTGCTGTTTGTAGTATAGGATTTTGTTGCAAAGGGCTGGACTGAGAAATGAACACCTACGAAATTTTGCCTGTAATAAAAATGACTACTGAAAGAAGAAACTCCTTGAGAATTTCAGTCTCGCTGCCTCTTCCTGAAGCTCTACAACATTTCAAAACAATTTCTCTCTCAAATATTCTTACTGTGCCTCACTTCTGTAGACGTGATCGTGAACTTTTATCATACATTTGTATCAATAACTAAGTCAAATGCTGTCAGCTTTTCCCACTTCCCCCCATCCCTAAATCCAGGTAGAAAACACTGCAGCTAATCTAACATTAATTAGCCAGTAACTGATGGGAGAGCTGCACTCCTAAGTTTGTTGGGGATGAGCTTCATATTGGGAAATACCAACAAAATGGTAGTTCCCTTAGTGTCATTCGTATTAAACTGAAATGGTGATAGGTATTTTTAACAAGGGCTTAAAAGTTAATTTTACTAAGTAAATACATATTTACTTATTTTCAATATTCACCTATTTTTTACCTTCTAAAACATTCTGTACTAATGTGTCACTGTTAGAGAAGATGAGTTACAGATAAGGAAATCTCTCAGGTGTTACAGTGATCACCTCTTCACTAACAGAGAAGAATCTGTTGGAATCTGTGTGATAAGAACTTATTTCTAATAGGAAATTCCAATTTCTGAAAAGTAACTAGCTTGGGATTCAAACCAGGGCCTTGACTGCTCTCATACTGCCTTCTTTGTGTTGTCTGTGAGGATGATGAATAGGCCTAGTATGATTAATTTTCAATAAGAATCTAATTTGGTCAGTCTGATTTCCATCACAGCATATTTTTGGTGGTTTAATCAGGTTTTCAGCTTTTGGATACCTCTTAGGCATAGACATGAATATTCTAGTCTTTGTGCTGTCAAATCTTATATCCCATTATATGCATTTTTTTCAGAACACTATATTCATTCAGCCGGTGTTTCCTTGTGAAAGGCAAACCTGTAACTGAACCAGATTTTCATACCACTAGACATGACATTCTCCTCTTGCTGTTGACTGTAAATGTTTAACACGTTTTTAAAGATAATTTCCTTCTGTCAAGCTAAGTACACAAATATCTCATTTCATATGAACTAATTTTCCTACATGACTGACTTTTCTAAGTCTGGACAAGCATCCTCATAGTAAGAATTTGAAATAATGTAGTTGAGGGGATTGTGGAGAATTTGAAGATGACTGTCAGGAATTTCCTTGAAGATCAAGAAACCATCTGCTTTCTTCAAGACAGTCAAGCTGCTGAAAAACAGACTGACTCTGGATTACTATTCCCCCTTTCCCCAGCATCCTATCTTCATCTGCCATGTGTAAGTTTTGATGGACTAGAAGGCCTGAATAATATCCTGGCCTTCTAGACCATAAAAAAAATGAACTAGAAAATGATGGACAGAATGATTTCTTTTCCAGCTAAATAGAAAGAGTTAAGTATGAGATCTATGAGGCCAATGACTGTTAAAATGCAGGACTTCAAAAAGCAGGTTGCTGTTGGATCTTTAACAATAGTCCCCAGAAAGCATTATCTCTTTTGAAAAGGTGCTGCTGTAGCAGAGCAGAAGGAGCCTGAGGCGTGAACAACAGACATGGGAATGGCAGGCAGATTGCCCTGGCTGGTTTCACAAAGGTTCTTTATTAATTTCTGCCCTAGTATACTGTGATTGGCACTTTGTATGTACAACTAGAGTCATAGTAGGGTGTGTTTAGTCATGGAGGTTTAAGATTAACCAAATATTTTTCCGGGATGCTGGCTTTAACATCCCCTAGTATGCAGAGTAATGTCACATGAGGAGAAGATTATTATTTAGTTGTAAAAAGACCAGGGCATAAATCCTGCTTTCCTTCTTTGCACATCTAGGCCTGCTGATCTACTTGGACCTATTTATCCACACTCTGTTTATGTAAACCTGATCTCCATTGTGGCATTTTATGCCTCAAAGTGACCTATTTTGAAGAAGGATCTTTCATTGAGTGAGTGTCACACTTGTCCATGAGGAAAAAACCTAGTCTAAATAATTAATCTTGAATTTGTGCTGTAGTTAGTAGGAAGGCTTTTAGCAGTGTGATTCTCAGTGAAATAAATAACTGGGTAGGATGGAGCCAGAAGTCCTTCAGGCCTTGGGAACGTCGCCACTAGCAGAGCTGTGCCTCTCGTGTGGGTCGGCAAGCTAATGTAGTCACTGCAGAGGGTGCTGTCCGAAAATCACGATGATCTGACCAGTGCTCAGCCTTTTCCTGCATGCTAATTTTTTCTCTTTCGTTCTGCAGTGCCGGGGCTGATGGTGGCAGTTGATTGTTTTTTCCTTGTTAGATTGTATCCTCAGGCTTCTTAAAGTCAATCTCCAGTTGTTGCTGGCGAGCCGCAGCCCTGTGTAAAACCAGATCACCGACTTTGTTCAGCACGTATCTGGCTGAATGGAGAGAATAGCAGCTGCAGGTCTGGTGCTGTAAGACACGTGAATGCAAGAAAAGAGTGATCTGTACTGTGACATCCCTCCATTTTGAAAAGAAGATATTTTAAGTGCTTTATTCTTCCGAATCCCATGAGTAGCTAATAAATGTGTTAGCCTGCATCCTGTGTTTTCTTTAGCTGCGTTCTTTGTTAGGGCTCCCCATGCCAGTGCTGTTAGGTGTTTCATGAGCTACAGTCCTTCAGCATCTGTTCATTGAAACCTGGAATTTATAGTTGCATTTTGATAAATTACAGTTTGTGCTCTAACAATTTCTTTCCTCCTGAATATTTGTGAATGCAGTGCTATTGTATTTACACCCATAGGGACTTTATCTACACACAGAGAACAGCGATAGAGCTGGGGGAGCTGCAGAGGCTTCCTCACTAGGGTCCTGTTGCTTTACCATGAACTTAAGGGCTGTCTGAGAGGGTAATGCGGCAGTTCCTTTTCCACTGCTTGCTCAGTCCTTGACCTCCAAACCAGTTGCCGGTTAATACCACTTCCCTTGGGTTTTCTTTTTGTTCTTGGTCTGTGCCAGTTGGATCACTACATTCATGCTCCAAACAGCTTCCGATAGCAGTGAGCACCACTGGTGCTGATGGGATTTGGAGAGACGGCAGATGGGTCTTCAGTCAGCCCCTACCTCAGGTCGCTGCTTTTTTCCTCCTATGCTTCTGAAGGCTGAGACATGTTAACTCACTGGCTTAAACATGCTCATGTTCTTTCCTTACTACATGTTGTAAAATATGCCGTATTTTATGAATAGTTTTTAAAATTAAGCTAAGATAACTCTAAATCCTTCCTGACTTCCTTTCTCAATTTCACTTCTACTAGTGAAGAGACACTGTACTGCGTCCAGCTCTGGAGCCCTCAGCACAAGAAGGACATGGACCTGTTGGAGCGGGTCCAGAGGAGGCCACAAAAATGCTCCGAGGGCTGGAGCCCCTCTGCTACGAGGCCAGGCTGAGAGAGTTGGGGCTGTTCAGCCTGGAGAAGAGAAGGCCCCGGGGAGACCTTAGCGCGGCCTTTCAGTGCTTAAAGGGGGCCTTTTAGCATTTAGATGGTGTAATTGCTCTTTTATCTGATGTAAAAAGATTCCCTAATATTTTTTTTTTTTTTTTTGAGAGGGAGTTTTGAGTGAATATACACTGTTTACAAAAGCGCAGATTTGAATCCAGCGGTGCCATGTTTAATTCTGACTCACTGTATCCGGCTGGGAATGACATTAGCCTCCAAACATTCCCTGCTAAATGAATGTATCAGTTCAACACGTTCAGAGGCCAAAACAACCTTATTACAATAATCATGTTTTGGTCTGCCAACTATTAACAACCTGTTCCAGGTGGGATTATCTAATTTTCTCACAGATAAAATAACTGATTCTAAAACTCCAAAGGTATTTATTGTTGCTTCCAAGAAGCTAGTTTCTATAAAAGGCTGTTGTCTGTTATAGTGCCAGGCCCTGTTTATGCTCCAGAAACCAAGCTGCTGATGTCAGTTTGTAGAAATGAGAGTGGGATTGAGCAAAAAAGTTCAGATACAACTGCCTTTTGAGTTTGAGATATTTAGATCTAGATCTGAGTTTTGGAACTTTTTTTTTTCCCTTTTTATTTGTCTTACTTTCTCTGGGAGGATGCAGACACCTCTCTATAATCCTATAATTCTCTGTAATTTACTTTTGTGTTTCATCTTACTAAGGCCACATCTGGGATTCTGTAGGACAGTCAGGTTCTGACAAACCACGGATACTTCCCCATCACTGTTATCATAATTTCTATTTGGGGTAAACCATTTCCCTTATATGCCCCAAGAACCTAGGGCACAGTGTGGAAAAAACCTTAAGGTATGGGTATAATGGCTTATGCTGTACTCACGGATATCTACAAAGCAGCAAGAGAACTGGATACATGAGTATCGAGGTCCATGCTGCTGTAAACAATACAGAAATAGGTCATATAGTCCTCCAGGGACATTCTTACAAAGTATTAAAGTTGACTTTAACAAACAGAGATCTTTCACGGCAAGGCACTGATACTGAAAGGTACTGGTTTGCTAACCTTTCCTTTTCTTTCTTTTTCTTTTTCCTCCTTTCTGCTTTTTCTTGCTGTTTCTGTGTCTTGATGATCTTTATACACATGCTCACAGAGCGTTAGTAGGTGTCAAAATTTCTTCCTTTCTAGTGGGGGCATCTCCCGTCACCCCACACATAGTAAGTTCGATTGTCAGTGTGTCTCTTCTGGAAAAAATGTTTTCCGGAATGACTAATAATTTAACTTGTTAGCAGTAAAGAATATTTGACATAACTTTTTAAGAAATCTGCAAACTGGAAGCATTTCTCTGTGAAAGAAGTGAAATGTATCTTGTGTAGTGACTTTTCTAAGCGTTTTTGCGCATTAAAACACACTATGCTGTGTAGGCGTTAGTGTCGGCTGTTTGCGAGCTCGTACACTAGAGCGCACTGTGTTTCACGCTGAACCAGCACAGCAGTGGTGAACATCTGAACACAGATTGAACATGTACATTAGCTTGAGGAAACGACAGGCCAGGCATGGAGTGCTTTGTAGATTCATCCAAAGGTTTTTATTTGGTGCTAGACACCATCAAATTCTCCACCAACTTTCCTCACTTTCCTGATTTCACGCTAGGTACCTCTAAAGAAAGCATCTGAATTGTCATGTGCTATGAACAGATCTTCCTAATACAAATCAAAGCCACTGAGAAGAGTTGTTGAAATCGTGATAGAATTGTCTTTATCTTGCATCAGATAGAAAGGTAGTAATTGCATGTCATGTCAGGCCTGAGGGGAATTCTGGTATAATTGAGAAAATCTTTCATTTTGGGGAATGGTGGTAGGTAGCGACTCAGGCATAAACTGTATGCTTTGTTTAGTAAATTTGTGGTATTTGCTTAACATCTGTACATGGCTCGATATTCCCTAGTTTTGCTAACACTGGATATCTGATTGTGAAAAATATTCAGCAGTGGAAAAAGGTATTATCAGTGCCAAATTTTTACTTTATCTTTCCTTCTTCTGGTACAGTTTGCCTGCATTCATACCTCAATAAATAAGGTGCCTTTCCTTAGGTTAATGATTATCTTTGTCAGTAGTTGTTCAAAATGCAGCATGAAAGTTTAACTTTGTGGTTTCATATACGTTAGCGACTAATAAAATGGATCTCATGAGATATATACAGCATTTCATCCTGTAAATTGGTACGTAACATGAAAAAGAAGTTCCTGAAATCATTTATACAATGGCTTGCTAAGTAAAATGGCCTTTTATCTGTCCTAGTAATTCCCTACTCATGCTTTTTTGTTTGTATTTGTGCTTGTCAGTACTGTTTATCTTCTACTTTTTTTGCACGGTGTTTACTACTATAGTGATGTGATCATGTTATTTTTATTTATTTTTGTTTATGAATGCAATTTGTTGGCTTTCATAGTATCATTCCTTCTTCCCCCTGAGTTAGTGTCTTTCAGTGTAATTCTTTTCCTTCTAGGTTCGTATGATGAAAGACAGCGATCCATCCTGGAAGCCCACATTTATTGTAAAACCTGATGGAGGGTGCCAGGGGGATGGAATCTACCTCATTAAAGACCCAAGTGACATCAGACTGACGGGAAGCATCCAGAGCCGGCCAGCTGTGGTCCAGGAATATATTTGCAAACCACTGCTTGTTGACAAACTGAAATTTGATATTCGTCTTTATGTCTTACTGAAATCTTTAGAACCCTTAGAAATTTATATAGCCAAAGATGGTCTTTCTAGATTTTGTACAGAGCCCTATCAAGAGCCCACTCTAAAAAATTTGCACCAGGTTTTTATGCACTTAACCAACTACTCACTAAATATCCATAGCGGGAATTTCATCCATTCTGACAGTGTAAACACTGGCAGCAAGAGGACTTTTTCAAGCATTCTGTGCAGACTGTCTTCCAGAGGAGCTGATGTCAAAAAGCTGTGGTCAGATATAATTTCACTGGTGATTAAAACAATTATTGCACTGACGCCAGAACTGAAAGTTTACTATCAGTCTGACATACCAGCAGGAAAGCCTGGGCCAACTTGCTTCCAGGTGGGTTGGAATTTTTGCCAGGAATGCAGTTATTTCTATGCATGGATTAATTCTCTGGATGTTTAATTCCTTTTCTAAAAGCTTTCTCTAGTTAGGTTGCTGATCGCTGGTTGGATGTAGTGCATCCCCTGAATAGCGTTGCATGAGCTCAGAGCTTAGGTTCTCCTCACCCAAGTTTTACCTTACAAATCTCAGTCTCCTGACCTATGTTACTACTAGCCATAAACATATATGGAGAATTTCAAATGGGTATCGGTCATTAGTAGCAGTATTCACTCCAGTTTCCATCTTCTATGAAGCTTTGCAGCTTCCTAACGCAGCTGTTATGATGACAATTTTAAGACCCACTTGTCATAGGTGTCCGTGTTGACAGATGCAGTATTTAGACGTGGGGGTAGTGTGAAAGTAGCCATTAGTATCAAAGACAAATGGTTCCAGGAATTATTCAGCAATATAGTATATTTCTCAGTTATTTCTTTTTTGTCCTTCAAAATGTTTCTTTCTCCTGAATGTTGACATTTAGATGATCACTGCATTCTCTAGAAGAACACCGTGAGTAGAATGGAAGTAACATATTGCTTGTTATGCACAGATTTTAGGCTTTGACATTCTCCTGATGAAAAACTTGAAGCCCATGTTACTAGAAGTAAATGCAAACCCCAGCATGAGAATAGAACATGAGCAAGAGGTAAGACCTCTCGACATGACAGTGATATTGGAATGAAATTGTTTAGGTTTGGTTTTCTGGTCTTTTTCCTTGTTTGTAAGATGAAAGCTGTCTGCTAATATGAAATCTCTGTAATTTTCTGCTTTGAAATCATTGCTAATCTCATACACTGGAAATATGACTTACTGGAATTGTGAAACTCTCCATCATCTTTGTCATAAATACATTTATTCATCATCCCCTGCAGTTGACTTAATTGTGTTTAGGGGATTGCTAATAATTTTTTCATGTTTGTATACATAATATAAATGGTAACATTGGCAACAATCTTTTTTTTTAATATTTCAGTTTACTAGAGAAACTTGCCAAAAATTGTTGTAATATCGTACTGAAAATGTTAAGGTATTTGTGTATTCTTCAAGAAGGATTGTGTAATCTATCATTTTGTATTTAAAACATATGACATGCATGAAGTTTGAGCAAATGTGGAATAAATCATCCTTAGTTCTGAATAATTGTATCCCATTGTAATTTTAAAGCTTTCTCCTGGAGTATTTGAAAATGTCCCAAGCCCTGTTGATGAAGAAGTGAAAGTAGCTGTTATCAGAGATACTCTTCGTCTAGTGGACCCTCAGAAAAAAAAGAGAAAAGATGTCCAGTAAGTGTGTTGACTTTCTTTGGTTTTTTCATTAGTGCCTTGCAATAATTATAAAAGTGAAACACTTTTCCCCAATTGTGTTAGTTTATCCAGGACAATGAGTTCCCGACTGTCTGTGTGACTCCTTTTACATCCACAGTGTTAACTCTTTCAAAAAAACTTGTAGGATATTAATGGGTGGCGTGGTACAAAAAGAGTTCTCAGATTTGTGGATCTGCCAGGGGAAGGTCAGGGAAAAAAACAATTCATTTTCTACTTTCTGCTTAGTAGCAGCAAGTCCACCAAATGGCATGCTCGCAGCTCGGCACCGACTGCTTCACGTGCTCCTTATAGGAACGGCAGAAGTGTGGAAGGAGCCATGCAAGTGCTCTAGCTCAAGGAACCGAAAAGGTCCACAAACTGACAGTAAATCAGGCTTTATCAGTTCCCCTGGAATATCTTACCTTTGATTCAGAGCTGGTGCAAACAATTTAGTAACTCAGGTTTATTTATTTGTACTTCTACTTGAGGCCTCTTTTCTATTCAAACAGTCATGAGATGTAAATTTGTGTATTAATTTGCTTGAAAGTCACAAATTACTCTGAATGAATTGCCCCACTGGAGCTTGAAAAGTGTGAATATTGTATTTAGAAATTGCTTCCTTGATCTGTGATAATAAACACAGTTAAATCTATGATCTAGAAATGAGAGGAACTGCCTGACGCAGCTTGCACAGAAATGCTTGTGGTGGGATCAGGCTGAGAGAAATAATATCATCTTTTTTGATGAAACACCTTGTTTTAAGCAGTTCCTTGGACACATGAAAGGGAGATTTATTTTTTTGTACCTAGAAATTCTGGCTTATAGGCCTGCCTCCATACTAGAATATCGATTTTGTTCTTCTCTTGGCACTTAGTGGCAAGCTTAAATACGTTATTCATGTTCTATAATGATTTCAAGGGCAAACTTGCTGTCCTTGTGTAGACAGGGTCCCATGAACAAGACATGACTGATAATACTTACAAGTTCTGTATTATTGTAATATTATTATAAGATCGAACTATTCTTCCAGAGGCAGTGCCACACACAGAGGTTGCTGTGGTCAGTATACAAAATGTCTTCCAAAGCAACCTATGCTGTGTGTTGCCTGTACTTAACCTTCACTCTTAAGATTACTTCAGTGCATGGAGCTGAAAAAAGATCATTTTTTAACCTGTAATTATGTAGTCATGTCTTCTTTTTT
>VYZW01059157.1:144441-251037 GCA_013401315.1 Balaeniceps rex | reverse complement strand
GCATTCATTAACTACATATTACATATGGAAAAAAGGCAAATGATAATTAGCAATAAATTCCTGGAGAACGCCAGTGTGTGTGGAACACTCATGCAGCTGAGGATTCTTCTTTGATACATTTTGAGTACTAAATAATTTATAACAGGATTAGTTGGTGATGAGATAAACCATTGGCTCTTCACAGCAAGAATTCATCAGCGATGCAGCTTTTTTTTCAGGATAATCTGGTTAACAGACTATCTTGTTGATGAATATCTATGTGTCTTCACCATAAGTCAATCCTTCTTCTTGCTGCAAAGGGCAATGTTCTGATAACTTTTTGTGTGGATATACAGGAACTCACGTGTGACAACTGCCCACCTGTTCGGCTGAGATTTACCCCTTCTACTTCCAGGTACTTTTTATTGAACTGGGGATGGTGCGTGGAACTTCTTGAGAGAGGCATGATCTTACTGTGAGCTTCAAGTAAAGCACCTCACTCTGATCACCTATGGAGATTTACACCAAAGTAAAAGCATTTGAGAGAGGAACTGAGGCACCAATTGCTTTTGCCTCGTCTTCACTAGCAAAGGTTTTGCAATGCTTTCGCTTTGTGTCCTGCCTCTCGCTCATTTCAGTGCATTTCAACCAGTTCTAACTGTGCACCCACATTCCCTCTCCAAACAGTCCTACCAGTAACTGCAGAGAAATGGCATCATTCCTCTGTTTGCAGGACAAAGACAGTAACTAAATAATTGGCTGGAGATAGAAAGCTGGACAGTAGTTTACCTATCCATTGTAATACTTTTTCTAGTCTAATTGCGCCTGGCAGCAGGGAAAGCAAAATTTGGGCTATTAGTAGAACAAAAATCTGAAAGAATACCTGTTCTGACAGCTAACCAGCAGCGAACATTGTAGACTCTGGTTTTGATGCTAATTAAGTAATGGACATTAATCTAAGTAAAGTTTTAACGATACATATAACGCTGAGTTTGAAGACACAGGGGAAATACTGAGAAGTCTGAGCTGCATCTCAGGTAAATATTCTGCTGTGGAGATGGATTTGATTTCCCTCTAATTATCTCCCAGATTAAAATAAATGAAGCATCTAAATGAAAGTGAGTTTTAGAAGTCATCCTGAAGTACTTCATTATCAGGAAAGATTAATAGCTCAGAAATTTTTTTAGTTTAAGTTTTCCTCATCTTTATGGAGTTTTGATTGTTTTTTTCTTCCTTCCTTTCATGTGACGTATAATATTGAAATAAAAGTTAAGTTGAATAAGATCAGTTTATCATACCATATATCTCTCCTAATTTTTCCAACACAATTCCAGTCTTTACATGCACCAATCACTAGTAATTATCTTGGCACTGCCAATAATTAGTCATTGAAAATCTGCAGTGATACAGGTTCAAATGAATGTACTTAAATATACTTAGTGGCTAGTGTTCCACAGTATGACTGGTCTTTTCTTAGTTCTAAGAATTTGTCCTGGGCATTTAAGTACTGAGGTATGTGATTAATATTTTGTCCATGTAACATATTTAAACAGAAACTTTAAATTCATGGAAAGATTTTTTTTTTTTTTTTTAAAATAGGGGAAATATCTTCTGTTGTAGAGATGAGGGAAGGCTTTGTGTTATTCTGTGTTGCAAAGAACATAAGGAATTAAAATAGAATAAAAAGTGACACAGGCACATGTGAGGCTTTTGGAAGGGATGAGCAGGATGGGTACTGCACCTGCTTTTCCCTGATGTTATGGAAGCCCTGCCAGACAAATCCCATATACCTTGTACGCAGAAAACCTAGTCTGCATGTCAAGATTCTGAAGGCAGTAGGTATCCCTATAAAGGTTAATGTCCTGCTTTGCTGCATTAATTTCCTTGCTGCTTCCAAATCCTCTACGTTAGCGCAATTGTAGCCAAAGTCCGGTGACAGCAGAGTTTCCAACTAACTATTAATAGAGAGATTTGGAGCCATGTACTGCTCTGCAGGGTGAAGATGTATGTCAACGGCTCAGAGCCTCTCAAGAGGAGAATCTGAAGGCAACTCTGCAGGTTACTTTGTTAGACTGTTTTCAAGCCATTCTGTAACCCAGAGGGTGAGTGGTGTCTGGCTCTGCCTGACCAAGGAGAGCCTGGGTAGCCCTTTCTGAAATTAAAGGCAGCAGCTAATCAACTACATGTTGTGTGTTTTGTTTTACTTTTTGGCTCTTCTTTAAAAAAAAAATCCAGCTAAAAATGCATGGTTATAAAAAGAGGGTTTCTGATTCCCACCCCCGCAATGGAATTTTGCAGGAGCCAAAATGTAGAGCCTTTTTTGCCCTAGCTTTGGTTCCTAGACTAGTCCTATTTTCCTTAGGCATCCTTAATTTGGAACTCAAGTTTCACTCATAATTAAGAAAATAAAACATTTAATAAAATAATATGGAAGATACTAACTCTGCTTTTGTTTGTGTGGCAGTACTGTTCTCATGGATTTTAAGGCTTGAGTAGATCATTGCAATTATCCAGGCTGATGACATGCTGGAACAAACACAGTCATTTGTGGCTGAGCTATTTTCTTGGAAAGATGGAATTTTAAACTCCTCTGTAAATCTGTTAAATATTATCAAACAAAGCTTATTTTCTTCCACCATTACTACAGAGTGAATTCAGGGGGTAGCGATGGCCAGTAATCTTGATTTCTGTTCTCAACATCTGTCACCGTTAATTTCAGAATTATCATGGTGGTTTTTCCAGCTTACATTTTTTCAGCCGTGGTAGCTCTTTTGACTTGAATTTATGATTTAGTGAAGACCTTCAGTACCAGATTAGCCAGCTGGTCACTGTATCATCAGGAGGGAGCTTTCCTCCTCGAGTGAGAAATCTAATGTAAAAAAAGAAAAAGAGGGGGAGGGAATGCAGTTTCTTGTTACTTAACATATTCAAAGCATCGTGTATAGCAGGGGTGGCACATGTCCCTTCACAGGATCACAGTATGTATTTTATCCAATACTGCCTGTAATAGGCAACATGGTCAGAAAGCTTGGCTACATCGACTTGAAGAGTGAAATCCTTGTCACGTACTAGTATAGGGTAAGGGGCTGAACTGTGCTCCGTAATGTTTCTACAAAGAAACTTATATAAAGCTTGTATAGTATTAAATTTGCTCTGGATGTACTTCTTGCAGCAGAGGTGCTGTTCACAGCCTGACGAAGGTGGGAGAAGACTTGAGCTAAAGGAAATTTGCACAATTAAATGAATGGTCTAATGACACCGAACAACATTTAAAGTAAATCAATGTTACTTATGTAAACAGCAGTTTAATTAAGATAATCACTGATGCAAATCATTGTTTATGTTGTGCCTCCCAACAGAAAATCCATGTCAAAAGGCTTCGCAAACTTCTACTTTTTTGTGCCTAATTTTGAATCTTCATAGTAGTAAAAGGTTTTGGTTTCAGTGTTTGTTTATTAGCAATTCATTCTTCTTAAAATTGCATTGGATTTGAGGAGCAAAAAGGACTCTGAGTCTTGAATGCAAATACTGTATATTCTCCACTGGATGGTAGATGTGAACTATTTGACTGGTGGTATAATTGCAAGCCGTGAGTATCACTTGGAGCGGGGCTGCTCTAAATGTCTTAGGAATATCATTTATATCATCTCATCAATGCTAATGACCTGCTTTCCTGTCCTCTCAAAAATATTTGTGCCCTCGTTTATTAATGCTAATTAATCCAGCAATAATAAGAGACTTCTTTATATTTTTGTTGCTGTTGTTTATTCTGCGTCCCAGTATGATCTCTTGCATTTACATGCCTAGTTTCTTACATATTTCAAGACAGAAAATAAGCGTTTTATTCTTTTGACAAAGGAAGCATAGTATTATGACATGCTTGTCATTAGAAATATGAGTTGCTCATGGAATAAAATCTGCTTTTTACTTGCTAGAGATGATGGAGGTGCAGCCCCCTAAGTCATATAATGACTTTTATTCAGCACTGAAATAGCCACTGACAGAAGAAAGAACTGAAACACTTTGGAAATGAAATGTAATTTAATCTATGGCCGTTACAAAAACAATCAATTCATTGTGCCCACAAAAATGAGTGCTTTTGTTTTATTACCTGTTACGGTATTGCTGTTTCATTGCTGGTTTATCTTTTCTTGGGTGCTATTCTCTGTGCATACCACTTCAGGTTTTTTCTATTTGAATTCAGCCTTGCAATTTATTTGTGATGTTCTTTTTTTTTCCTTCTTTTTAAAGTATGTCAGGTACGATTCTATTCTCTGGATTCTGTGGCTCTAGCAAATGTCAAATATGATTAACTAATTTTCTGAGTAGGAGGAACCCCAATGTGGTCTCTCTCAAATTTTTGCAAGATCAGCATGCAAACACTGGCTAATGTCACTCTGTTCAGAGAGCACCCTGTAAATATTAATGTGTGTCAGTCTGACTTTTTATCTCTAAGTGTTATGTAGTTAGGAAGAAATTCCAGTCGAGGTTTTGTAGAACTTACTACACAAAAGATCTTACTCTTTTCTTGCACAAAACAAGATGGTTCATTTTTTCTACTGTGGGGATTACACATCTTTCTCACTTTAAATGATTTCTTTCTCTGGTACGGGACAAAATTAATAGTTTCTAGGGGGAGAATATGTGATCTGTATTAAATGAAAACATGAATTAATTTCTGGACATTCTACTTATGCACTTTCTGCCTTGAATGTAACTTATTTTAAAGTGGCAGCTTCTTTAGGAGATGTCTCCTGCTGCGCTAGTGACCAATGGGTCTGACCTTGTCTGCTAAACTGCAAGAGGAATGTGGGTCTTTCAGTAATGTTTCTCTTTTGTATGTTTCAAAGACATTTTCCAAATCCTAATGCTAGTCTTATTTCTTAATATTGAGGAGCGATTTTGTAGTTCCTTAGAGAAGGAAAAAAAAGTCAGGAAATCACCTGTGCAGCTGTATTCCATTTATTTTCCAGATATTTTTTGTTCCGTTTCATAACCTCCCCTGATGTTTGTGTCATGTTTAATGGAAATATGAAAATATACTGTGCAAAGATGTCTTGAGAGTATGATTATCCTAGATTTTGATGATGATAAAGTCATTCTTGCCATTGATTACTGTGTTTATCTCGCTATACATATCCTAAGGTTATGATTGTGTGACAGGGGTGGTTTAAGAGGGTCAGAAACTCAGTGCACAAACATATGGAGAGAATGAATGGGAGAATACTGGTGTTGCAGCTATCACTGATCAGAAAATAATGGCTGTTCTTCAGTCTTGTTGTAATGTATCTTAGTTTCCGCTTCTGTGAGTAACTGTATTATGTTCCGCAGGGATTCATTACTCAGGGTTGTCAGTGCCTTTCGCATTACATGGGGTGAGTTTAGTGCTTATAAAAATAAGCATGTAATAAACCTAGCTATGGTAGTATCAGTATTTTGGTTTCCATTTGCTAATTGACTTTATGAGCTGACTGCCAGAGCTCTAGGTTGATTCCTGTATGCCTTTGCTATCGCTTGGAAGTCTGGTCAGGTTTTCAGCTATTCAAATGCTTCTCAAGCACCACCTCTTCATTCCAAGCCTTATTTCTGCCCGGGAGTGTATAAACTCATATGTGTGGCTTTCTTGAGATTGATCTTTCTACTCTGGTTCATTTTGGAGGCTGAGACAATTTTTTTCTCCATCAGTCAAAATGACCCAGCATTCATATTCAGGATCATTCTGCCAAAGCCGTTTGAAAGTACATTGAATTAGACCCTTTCTCTTTCCTAGAGGGCTTTTTGGTTTATTCCTTCATCAGGCAATCTGCCAACTTCAGTATCAATTCTTGTCTGTTACATTAGCCCATGCGGCTTTTGATGAGTTAGGCATGTGAGAGAGACTTTTAAATGTGGTGTTTGTCAATGTTACTTCAGTTCAGATTAGTGAAATGTTAACTTTGTTTTTCTGTAGTTGGGAAGTATTTATTTCTACTGTTATTTCTCATCCTGCTCAAGAAGAACTAGCCTCAAATACTCTGTTTAGTTTTGTGAAGCAAATGTTATAGGTGCCTTGATCTTTGCCCTCTGTTCTTGCTTTTCCAATTATTTATCTGCTTCATCCTTAAGAGCTTTTAACCTTTCTCCTGTTGATTAGGCTAGGCCCTGTTGGAAATTCCACAAACTACAACGTGAGACGTCCCTCCGTGAAGGGAAGGGAAGGATCTGGTAGTGCTTGACTCACAGAACAGTTCTACATTGGTTTTAAGAGCCACTGAGAGGAAAGCACCATAAGAGTGTTCACTACAACAACAGAAAATACAATACTGAGTGCAGAACAGTGGCAAATAATTTGAATGTGCTGTGGCAAAGGTCCTGACATAGAAAATAAAATAAAATCTGCCGATAGAAAGAAGGACAGATCTTTTAGTTTATTAGTGGCTCTATTTCACACATAATCTGAAATGTTTTAAATTGACTAAAAACGTGTAAATACACAAGCAATAATAATGTCTCTTCAAAAATAGCTAAAACCGTATCCCCAGCATAGATACAGTAGGAATTCAGTAACTCACTTCAATGCGTTTCTGTATCAAACCATTACAGGAAAAGTTGGTTTTGTGAAAATAACTCTGGACTAGGACATAAAAGATGCGATTTCCGTTCCTGATTCAGCCAGTTTGCTCAGTGACCTTTAGATAAAACATTTTCCTTCTACCATTTTCATTCTGTGAAAAGAGGATGATGCCTTGCTTCTCCCATGCATTGCCAGTCTTTCTAAATTATAGTGTTCAGGATATGGCCTGTTACTATGCTTACTAGTATATGAGGTCAGTTTATGTATTGGTATATAAAAATATTACAGAAAAGCTTCAGTTTACTTCTGTGGAAGACTCCAGGTCCGATTCTACACTCTTCAGTAAATATCCCTGGTGGTTACTAAGGTTTGCAAAGCATTCTTCACATTTGGGCAACCTGATTGTCATTAGTCATCTCTCTATCTTTTACTTTCTCCCATAAAGAGTGCTTAGAATCATTGCATTTTCTATACAATACCGTAGCTTGGTGCATCGTGTGCTATTTGAATATTCAGGATATTAGCATTTAAAGAAGGGTTTCTCTCAATGTCATTCTTTGAGGGTGTTATTTTCATCTTTATTCTCATTTTTACAGTCCTTTGCTAATAAAATAGAGAATTTATGGAATATTGTTGTGTGCTGGGATAGAGTTAATTTTCTCCATAGTAGCTAGCATGGGGCTATGTTTTGGATTTGTGCTGGAAAGAGTGCTGATAACACAGGGCTGTTTCGTTCCTGCTGAGCAGTGCTTACACAGAGCCAAGGCCTTTTCTGCCTCTCACCCCACCCCACCAGCGAGCAGGCTGGGGGGCACAAGGAGTTGGGGGGGCACACGGCCAGGACAGCTGACCCCAACTGACCCAAGGATGTCCCACACCGTATGGCGTCAGGCTGAGCATGTAAAGCTGGGGGAAGAAGGAGGAAGGGGGGACGTTCAGAGTGATGGCGTTTGTCTGCCCAAGTCACCGTTATGTGTGATGGAGCCCTGCTTTCCTGGGGATGGCTGAACTCCTGCCTGCCATGGGAAGTGGTGAATGAATTCCTTGCTTTGCTTTGCTTGTGTGTGTGGCTTTTGCTTTGCCTATTAAACTGTCTTTATCTCAACCCATGAGTTTTCTTACTTTTACTCTTCCGATTCTCTTCCCCCATCCCACGGGGGGGAGCGAGCGAGTGGCTGTGTGGGGCTTAGCCGCCGGCTGGGGTTAAACCACGACACATTGGAATGCACACAAACACAGCACTAAATAACCCCATGCTTGACAACAGATTAATTTATGATTATTCCCATTTTAACCTTCACCACTGCAAAGAGTGCTGTTATTCATAGTCCAGTTTTGCAAGTTGGTCTGTGTTTGCTCATGTATTGTATTCTAAGCACTAACGTCTTGAATGTAAAGACTGTATTTTAACTGCCACATAAAGAGTGAATTCAGTCTTATTTTGAATCTTGAAATGACCCCGTATTGAGGGACAGCTGGAAGTGCTCAGAATGTACTAAGAAAGCAAGCTGATGACAGGCCCAGTTAATTTAAAAATTTTAATGGACAAGAATTGATATGGGTTGCAGAATTTTAAAAGGTTTAGTTTTCAGCACTGTGAAATTAATTGGTCTAAAACCATAGTATGCTTTTGCAGTAATTGGCGTGCTGCAGTGCCCCCAGCTCCAGTGTGAACTGAAGTCTGGTTTTATGTTATCAAATTGCAAATGGAGACCAGTCTGTCCAATTAGACTTGAATCACAATGTTTTGAGATGCAGCTAATCTAATTAGATTTTTATTGACATCTCTTTTCTTTCTTTTTGTTCTCTGAAATTTCTAGTGAGCAATAGAGGAAGGATTGAAAATAAGCTGAGCAGTGTGACCTGTCAAGAGCGTTTCCGTAAAATCTGAACTTTCCAAACATTCTAATATATCAAAATGTGCTATAGCAATTACTTCTCTTAGAGATTCATGCTGTATTACATTTTAAGTTGATCATTAAGTCTTCTTGCTTTCTTTTCTCTTACGATAATTTTTAAATGAAAAGAAAACCTTTGTGATAAAACACAGAGACAAGGAAGGTTTTATCAGAATATGTCACTTTCCTCTAGTCTTTGTAGTGCAGCCACAAAAGTTGCTGTAATCTTCAAGGTTTGCCCAAGAAGAAGGGAGGTCAGGAGTAAAGTGGGGTGGCTGCTTAGTCTCCTTCCAAATGCCATAAAAATGGATGTGGAGGCAGCGGGTCTAAATACATCTTTGAATTCAGTTACTTGATTAGAGGTTATAAGTGAGTCTTAATGGTAATAGAACGCGGCTTAAGGCACACTGTGTTTTGCATCCGTCACAAGCAGCAGTAATGACTGGGGCAAGAGGAGCCCATTGACTTCGCTGAGCCCTAATAAAAAGCCCGATAGCAAGGCTTCGTGGCGCTCGGTGGCTGTCCAAGCCTCGTTCCATAACTGACAGCATAGATGTTGGAGCTCCTTTGGTGTGTGTGCTCCTTCTTTGAATTCTAACAAGGTAAGCTTCTTTTGTGTTGTTTTGGGTTTTTTTAAAACATAAACTCAGCAATACTTCAAAGCATCCCTGGAGGCTTTGTTGCATACAGATGTTTGCTGGATCCAGCCAGTGCTGATGGCAAGCTTCAGCTGAAAACAGTGAAAATTCAGATTAAGCATGGTCAGAAATTTGTTCAGGTTACATTGGATAGGATATAAAACAAATAGCAACTTTGACCTCATTCATCAAGTACTTAAGTGCATACTTAAGTGTTCTGCGGAGTTAGCCCTCTGTACCTTTGAGAGAGTGAAATTACTGTAGTTGTTAAGGCCATTCACCTTTTCCTTTTACCTCAGAGGTAAACGGGCTTGCAAAAATAATATGGTAGAGAAGTCCTTGATGTTCTTAGATGTTATTTCCACCATTCAGGGCTTCTTGTATGTAGCCTTCAAGGCTGACATCTCTTCAGCCTGAAAAGGGTTAGTGTTTTTGTGTTGAACAAAGGCTTAATTTCCAACTAATTTTCAGTACTTGGCTCAGGTTGGTTTGGTCTTCTCTGCCTCAGTGATCTAAGCATCCATCCAGCTCTGAAAGTGTAATACATTTTGTTGAAGAGTGTTAATCTGGACTAACTCTTAAGTTGAAAAACTGTCATGTAGTAAAAGCTAAACAAATGGATTTGTGCCTAGTGAATCCACTGAAGAGAGTACTGGGGCAGAGGAGAACACGGTTTAGCGTGCTGTCTAGGCAGAAAACAGACCGCTCAGCAACACTCCATGTAAGGAAGTAACTTTCTGCTTATAAAATTGATTTAATTGAAATCTAATTTGTGCTCATATAGGGAAAGAAAGTAAGTTTATTCTCTGTCTTCTGTACTTATTCTGCAAATGCCATCTCCTCTCTTCCTCTGCTAGACTCCGTTAATCCCAGCCTGTCTAGTGCAAAGAAGAGGAGGAAAATGAGCAGTTGTTTCCTTTGTTAAGGAAACTGCTTAATTTTTTAAAGTACGTTTTTAAGAGATAGTACAACATCTTCTTTCTTTGGATTTGCTATAATTTCCTCTGTAGTTTTCAGTACAAGAAAGCTGTTGCGTTTTGCAGTTAAAACCACTTTTTTTCTCTCTGTCTTAAAGTATGGGGCAGAGGCAACATCTGCGTGCCTTGTCTGTCCAAGTGGGTGCGCTGAATTTCCGTGTTCATACAGGGAATGTGATTAGTAGATAGGCTTGAGTGCAAATTGTTTTCTTCCTGACACTTCAATATGTTAATCATTTGAGCTGAGTTTCTGCTATCAGCAAAATAATCTTCACCGCTGCTTACCCTGTAGCTTGCTAACATCATCTAGTTTTTGGGTGGTATCTTGACTTCCTGCAGGAGTAGTGGTTCAGCTGCTCTCTTCAGTATATAGCTTTTTCATGGCTTTTGTATGGCACAAGTTCCATTATTAACCTGCAGTTAAATACTTCTTGAATGAAATTTGATTTTCAGACTGTTAGCTTAATTGCCTTGTCTAAAATCACGGAGGTATGTTTATTTAATTTGACATTTTTTCGCTTCTTGAAGGTATGTTTGTGCTGCACAGAAGCACCTCTGCTTTTAAATTAATTTTTCCAGTTGGTCTATAATGTATAACTCCAGTAACTTCTAATTTTCTCTAATCTTTCTGATACTAAATTACTTCCCACCAGATAGTTTTCATAAAATAAGTGTACAGGTATTTACTATAAAGATAAATTGTAGTGTATATAGTGCGTATTTGTGTATATATGTCTGTATATACAGCATGCCTATGTGTATCTTTGTATAAGGTATAAAAATGTCTTATTTCGTACCTGTCTCTTTGCCATCTTTACGATCTGTATGTTATGTGTACCTAAAACTACGACCAACTGTGATAGTTTTGATTGCATGAAATCTGTGGGGTGAGCCTTGAGTACTTTGTCTTGGTTTCCAGTTATATCTTTGTGAGTTCTTCGTGCGACTGCTGAGTTGCAGTATGTACTTTATGGTCCCTCAGGAATGGCACAGCCCACGAACAAATTGATTTAAAAATATAAGATTTCATGCAACCCAGAAGATGTTATAACAAATCGATCAGCCAAGGGCATACTAAGGTACATCACCTTAGTAATAAAAGAAACAAATCATTTCTGCGGAGTAGGGCTCCTGGGCCACATAACGGTGTTTTATTAAGGTAACGGTAAAATGGAATAAATGAATGCATAGGCATGGATTAGATCCCTGAATAGCGGTGGAAAGTTCTTACTTGCACATGCCTTCTAAGGATTATTTATTTGCAATGTGTTTAGGTGTCAGGGTTAGGAATGGGAGAACTGGTAGCAAATAGTTGTCAATCTTGGTGCAGCTGTGAATTATAGAGCAAATTTAATGATCTAATTACCCCATGTTGTTATAAGAAATAACACAACACATTTATGTATTTTCATTTGATGCAAACCATTAATTCACTGCACTGTAACATGAAAGCCCAAGTTTTGTACTCTTAGTTTGAACAAAATCCACTCCATTCTTTTTCTATGATGGGCTGAAGTAACTGATAGCACTTTCCATTGACTGCAAAGCGTGTCGCAGCCAGCAGGTTTCACTGACTTGGATGCATGGTTTGGGGAGAGCACTGAAAAAAGTCAGCTCAATTCTAACATTAATTGGAATTTTAATGGAAGCAATTTTTTTTCTGCATGATTTGTAGATATTTCTAAATACTAAAAATGAGACAATATGTTTGAATGAGGTTATCATATTCTTTTCAGTCTGAAGAGTTTCTTTCTGTTGAAAAAGCCCTCTTGCTTTTAAAGGGTTTTGAGTAAACTTGTTAAGACGCTTGGAGGGAGATAGAAAGGATCCTGGCTTTGATTGCAAATTTAATTTTGCTGATTTTCGCATGCAATCATTAATTTTTTTTTCAACTGAAGTTGTTGAGATCCTCATTCTTTTTCATCCTTTAAAATAAAGAATTGCTAGGTTTTTCTTTACCCTGATAACCTCTGAAGTGGGATATCAAAATGTGATGTAGGGTCTTTTTCCTTCCCAAGAAGATAGCAAAACCAGAGGGATTAGAGACTTGGTAGTTTCTGAACAAGTATGTCCTGTAAAATGTGAGTTGTGTGATAATCCTTAGAGGAGAACCAGGAGAAGAGAGGAACAAAATCAACTTAAGGGACCACAGAAGTAGAAGACAGGGAGACGTGAATAAGGTAGAGATTCCCTGAGATAAAACCTGATAGAATGGGGAAATGTAAGAATTTCCTGTTAATTAGACTTTTACACATGGACACTTAACTGGAAATTGTTCCTTAGATTAATTCAGTGGCTAGAAAGTGCCAGAGTTTAAATGCAGGTTCCTAATTTGCAAAAGCAAACTTCGCTGTGTGCTTTCTTAGGACATAAACGTAAGTGCATTCGCTGTTCCGTGCTTTGTACGTCGGCTGGCGTGGTGCTACATTTCATGTGTGTTCACTGTTCTAGATCTGGAGCCTTGCTTTAAGCGAGCAACGGTGCCTGTGCCGCCTTTTCCCCGTCATCAGGGCAGTCCTCTGTGCCAGGATGGACCCAGTCAACGGCTGTGGAACAAGTATGTCAGAGAATGTCAGAGCCATGAGATGGGTCCAGCTTGCAGTGCTAATATTTTAAAAGTGTTCCACTACTTTACTGGGGAGAAAAATCCATAATTTATACTAACAATTTAATATAAAGATATAGAAATAATATTTTG
The DNA here is from genome assembly GCA_013401315.1 of Balaeniceps rex. Classification (NCBI taxonomy): domain Eukaryota; kingdom Metazoa; phylum Chordata; class Aves; order Pelecaniformes; family Balaenicipitidae; genus Balaeniceps; species Balaeniceps rex. Next base: position 238,294 of record VYZW01059157.1, on the reverse strand, counting down.
AGGGTATTTTAAATATAACAAGGGAGTTTTAGGCCTGAGGAAATTATAGCAATGCATGTCAGACATTCTTATAAGACGCTTGATACAGGATTGGGGTTTAAATATTACTGCACTCCTTTAACATGTTGCCAGCGTTATTGGTTACTGTGTAAATGCTGGTTATTCCAGAGAGACTTATTTGGGCAACTGGGGGCACTATCCTACCCTTTTCAGAAACAGGTTTAGATGAAGCACTCAAACCTGCAGTTTTGGGTTTTTTTGTTTTTCTTTTGCTGCTTGACTTCCATTCACCTTCTAGGTCTTCCTCCATTCTGTGTTGCTTTGAACTTCCGTAGATTTTTCCAGTACGTGATAGCATTGACGGACTGCTTTGTAATAATTCCTGGTAGGTGCTTTCCTATCTGGAAGAGCATCACTTTAAAGTAACATGGATATACGTGACAGCTGGAAATACCAATTTTTTTTTGGTTTGTTTTCTTTCCTCCTACAGGAATACTGTGATTTGTTGGGACAAAGTTGAAAATGAAATCTTTTCCTGGCAAGTTGTTTACTTTTCAAGACTTTTTTTTCTGTTGTAACTAGAGGGTAAATGCAAGCATTTATTTTGCTAGCATTTGGTCTTAAGTAGACACGGGATGAGAAGTGAAGGAAAAATGGAGATTATTTCTCTGATTTTTGCAGGAGCTTTATTATTCTCATCAGCTTCAGGCCATCAGAAAGTTACGTGTTCTCAGATACTGCACATAATGAGCATGAATATTAGATCATAACCATATCTGAGAACTGTTTGCTTATTCCCCTGTTTATACTCACATAATAATGGCGAGGGAGTGCAAAGCAAGTTTTTAAGGGACAGCAAAATTAAGTGCTTGGGATTTTGGCTTGACTTAAGCATAGGCATTGAGCAGAAAAAGAACATTTTCCCTCCTACAGATACCCTTCAGGTGTCAGTTCTGCAGGATCCTGGTTTTATTACATCAATCACAAGCAGCTTAAGGCTTCCAAAAACATAGTCACAGACAGATGTTGAGCCTGTCTGGGGATTAGAAATATCCTCTTCCATTAAGTATAAATTAACTTAATCACCAGGTATGAAAGATAAGCAGCATAAACATCATTCCCTGAAGCTTTCATTAAAATTAAAATTCTATTTAAAACTAGGCTCGTATTTTCTATGACTTGATCCCCCTTCAAAGAGATTATATCTGCTGTAAATTTTTACAGTGACAGAGTGACAGAAATTAATGTATTGGGGGCAGTGATGTTCTCTATAATTTAACTTCTGCTGCTAGTCATCTTTTAGCAGGAGAGATGATTGGCTTATTTTTAAGTAATAATTGGTCTCTAGTCTCTGAAAAAATTAGAAAGCAATAAAACTGCCTAGCACCCAGTTGCCACAAAATGAAAGCACAAAGCCACATGACTTAACAGCACTGTAATCATCAGGAGTGTTATTTTGTGTATGTAGAATTCACCTGCTTTAGTAGGAGGATTACTGCTGATAAAATGCTATTGCACTGCTGCTTTCTACTCCATTGGATGACAGGGTAAAGCTCCTTTTCTACCCTAGCATAATCATGACTGCTTTCTAAGAATAATTTCCACACGAGAAGAAATACCATGGGGTTTAGGTTTTTTCCTGTTCTACTGTAAGACACTTGGTGGTCTAATTTAATGCTGGTTTCAATATATTATCAGGCTTTACAACTGGTTTGCCTTCGCAGTATCCTGTATTACTATTTTTAAGGCACACTTTTCAAAAGAAACAAAGGAAGCTCTGGAGAAATAATGAGGCACATAAGTACCTTAAAAGCAAATAGCGAACACAAATAAATCTACTAGGAATAATAAAAGCTACCTCCACAAAAAATAAAGTATTTGGGACCATATTTAATGATCTTTGTTCTGTAATAATTTTTTGCTACAGTGGAACAAAGTCCTTCAGTGCAGGTTTTGCATTGCTTGTGCATTATTTCATTATAGTAATGCCATATTTTCTGCAGCACTCAAATAGATGACAGGTGATAGCATAAGCATTCACTACTACTGTTACATTAAAAGTAATAAATCTTTAGCTAATGCAGACTGACATTACCATTATTCTTAAAAAGAGACAGTTGGAAATAAAGAATCTCAATTAATAATTAGGAAATAACTATTTTTTTCAGCACCTTGCACCTGAGACTTCTCAAATGCATTTCTTCACTTTAATGATTTAAACTATGTATTAGGGAGTGCTATAGAAATAAAAACAGAGGTCAAGTGCAACTATTACATCCAGCTGGATGTTTATCCCAGGCGTGCAGTATCTGCTCTGTGTCTCTGAAGGATGTCTCTCCTCTCTCTGGTGTGCTGCTCTGCTGATTCCTGTCATCACCTAGTAAGGTAGGAGTTTAACGAAACTAGATTTAATCACAGTATCACTGGTGAACACTTACAGTGTTGGATAGCAGGTTTGAAATGGTTGATTGGATTGAGCTTTAGTTTAAAATACAAGGGAATTAACACAGCCTTTCTGAGTTCTGATTTGTTCAATAGGCTTGTTGAAAACCTAAACACTTCTTTTCATACATGTTTCTTCTTAAAATACCCTAAAATTAAGCCCTTTCTGATCTGGAAGATACTAAGATCGCCAGCACCTGAATTGTGTAGGAGAACAGTTTTTTCAAAGGATAGTGGAGCAAATCCTTACTTACTAATCAAGGCAGGTAACATCCATTCCATTCCAAACTATGGAGAATTCTTCAAATAACTGAGTGACTCGACTTTTGTGCTTCTCAGGTTTCTCTGAACCAGTGGTTTCTCTGGCTGGGTCATCTTCTGAACACTTTCTATGGCTGTGTTGTCAAAGGAAGGATGTAAATCTCTGTTGTTCCCTATGCTCTGGTATTTTATGGATTGCTGCAACAGTGTTAGCTGTTGCCCATTTTGTGTTTTTGTTTTTGCCCCATTTTTGTTTTTTTTTTTTTTTTTTTAAATGGAATCTGAAAGCTTATTTATATTGTGGAATATTGGAAGCTATGATTTCTGTAGCATTCTCCATACAAAAGTAGACAAGAGCATCTTGAATGGCATCATCTAGGAGTGAACAGAAGTGACCGTATTTGTGTAGGCTAAAAGTGGAAAGTTGAGCACAGTGTGCCTCTGCACCGTCTCCTGTTTCAGAAATTCCTCTGAGCAATGCACAATTCAGACAGGAAAGGCTCTGTACATCTCCTTTGAAAGGGAAGTGTTAATCCTTGAATAACACTTGCTGATAGTTGCAGTACGTGTATCACTGCTTGTGTGGCTATCGCACACGTTTCCTAACACAAACTGCATTTCTTCCTAAACAAAACGTGTAGGACAGCATGTTAGCTTGTCTTAGGTTTCAAGTTTAAAGTGCAGGCTCTAGTCTTCTCTGGAAATTATATGAAAATGTCAGTAATATTCTCATCCATCGCTTCGTGTCCTTGGTGTGGAGCCAGTCAGGATCCACACTAAGTTTCTACATCTTGGAAACGCTCATTACCAATGTGCTAAGGTGGCAAACTTTCAGTCTTCTGTTTTCTTTCAAAAGCTATTTAATCTTTAATGAGAAGTGTTTATTTTTATAATAAATCCACCCAATCTGAAGAGGCAGCAAAACATCCTTCTCAGAAAGGGGACTGATGTCTGTGGAGCTTACAGAGTATGATACGTGGTAAACAAATAACACTCATGGGACAGAAAATGGAAAGCCTGCAACCAGCAGATGCTGTGCGTGAGAGCTGCTGTGATTGTTGATGACAGACTGCAGGGGCTTCGATTTAACTTCATCAAGAATCTGATAAATTATTTTGGTTTTGTTAAGCAAATGGCAAGGCTATGCATTTTGTTTTTAATTTATCCTTGGATTCTCTTAAAATCTGTTTGCCAACTCTCAGAAACAAACCTAGTGTGCTCCACTTCTTTCACCCTTCTAGAGTGAATGCAGTATTAGGCCTTGAAGGTGCAGGCCAGGTTAGACATGGTCATGCTCGTGATGAGGTTAAAATCTAAGTGAGGTGATTTAACTGCTTTATTTCTCTAATTAAGCTATGGATTCTTTTTTCTTAGAGAGATGGAAGTTGTAACTGCTTTCAGCATTTTCTGCTTCCAGGACACAGGATAGCTGCTGCGTTTTCCAAATGTATTTTGTATGATGTGAAGTTAGTTGACTGCCAACAACATGCTGATCCTTGTTTTTAATGTGATTGATTCTGCTCTTTGAAATACGGACTCTTTACTGTGGTTGCTTTGCCTCAAAGCATTCTCGACGTATTGAGTAAGCTATACGTAAGAGCAATAATGTTTCTAACATAACTTCAAAAATCTCTTACTCTGTGGGGTTTAATATTCTTTTAATACTTTTATCTTTGTGCAACTTTATTGTTATTTTGAGAGGAGGAAATGCTAGTGCTATTGACGTTTTTTACTTTGCCAGAGGGTGAAGAGGAGATGAACGTTCAGTTTCTTCAAATGAAACTCGCAAGTGGCCGGTACAAAACAAAAGATGCTGATTAGTCACACAACATGCAGGCAAACTGTGAAACTTCTTGCTACCGTGTACTGTGAGTGCTAGAAGTCTCTGTGTGTTAATAAAAGTAATGGGATTAGTTCATAAAAGAAAATTCATGAATGGTTGATAATGCAAAGACACTGTTCTGGCTTTGACTTACTGTTTCCTGAACAATTTACTTCTGTGAATGAGCACGCAAACACATTCGTACCTACACACACCAGTAACGAACACGTATCTGTTTCTTGGGAGGTCCATATGCTGTGGTGATCAATGGGCGGATAGAGAGAGAGAGAGATTTGTCTGCAAAATAGTCTCTGCTTTTAACTATGTTAACATAGTCCTTGCTTTGAGAATACTGGCTCAGCTGAGGGAATAATTATAGCTTCAGAATCCAGAACATAATATTTTCTTTTATTAGGTAAGCAGTTGTCAGCTGATACAAAAATTGCTTAATTTTTACTTCTAGCAATGCCCTAAATATTAAATATATCAAGCGAGCATTCTTAGAAATATTAATACTGCAATTCTTACCTAATTTTACTCAGAACTTGACAGCTAAATTTTATATACAAGTATACAGAATGTTGGGAATTTGGAAGCCTTTAATTGGTAGTTGCAAATTTGTCCCTTAGCAACTTGTATTTGCATAAAGATTAAGGCCAGTCAAAATGAAAGGGATAAAACATAGATGGAGGAAACATTAATAAATTAGTAATCATGTATAAAAGATAAGTAGTCTTAGATGTCGTTTCCATAAGCTTTATTAAAATTGAAATTCTTTTTTAAAGATGCAGTTAATATTGTCTCCACAGTTGATCATTTGTAAAGAGAGGTCTGTCATGAGCTGCAGAATTAGAGAAATTAATGTATTGAGGTCAGACATTAGTATGCAAATTAAGCTTTGCTTTTGTTCCGTATGGCAACAGAAGCATTACCTTATATTTGACCTTTCATTCATTTAGCCTGACTCAGCTGTGTCAGTCAAAACAATTAATTCTGAGGAGCAGCTTTAAAGTGTGGGGCTCAGCTTTCCTCTCCTCCCCTTGCCTGCTGGAAATCCCGTGAGAAAGGAGCTAATGGAGGAAACCTGTGCAAGTTTCTCTTTCTGGAGATTTGTTTCAGCATTTTGGACTTTCTGATCCCTTCCCCACAACTTCACTGCAGCGCTTGTCCACAGATGTTTTGCAAGGTTTTGAGGGAGACTAGGGCCAAGCGTGAGAGCCCTGCGTGTTGTACCCGGACTCCCAAGGTGAAGTCCTGAACGACACAGTATACAGATTTCTTGGAAGTCACGTTCTGGATTAAGAAAGCACTGGATGGTAAATATGCATAGGAGTTTTTAGTGACACTTTGAATCTGACAGGTAACATTACAAAAATGTCTGCTTCTGTATTTTCCAATTGACTGATAAATTAATGGTAGAAATGGAGGTGAAAATCCCCCTTACATATTCATCGTTGCTGGACTTTGAGCTGTATTTCTGCTTTTCGTAGCTGTGCTGCCAACACTTACACCAGTCTTTGATCGCATGACCCTTGGGGAGTTATGTCATCCGCTCACCCTTATGGTGTGGCGATGGCAGATGGCAGCCAAACACAGAAGAAAATGTAATGGTGCATTGCAAGCGAGTGTAATTTATCTAGCGCTAGGGCAAAAAATATGTTGTGCGCTGTTTCCTTGCAAAAATGTGCAGATCGCAGTAAAATTCTGTTTTTATAGATACCGAGTCTGGCTGCAATATACCTAGCTAGGCAGTTTTTCTTAATTAGTCGTGTTGAGATCACATTGAGATTGGGTGCATACAAGTGTGCTGAATAGATCTACAGAAAATAAACTTTTATTGAAGTAGTGTCTGTGGAAGCAGTGGAGAATTATACTCTGAGTATAGTCAGTGTAAATGCTTGCTGTTAAGGTGAGCGTGCAGAACAGGCAAGTCTATGTATCGATTCAGTTTTGCAGGTATGGACAAGCTCTTGTGCAGGTTTGTTTCGGAAAGTCTTAGTTTTATTAAAAGTGCAAACATAACTTTCACTTTAATCCAAGTTATATGATCAAATTAATTAAGCTCTAGTGCATTAGAAAAGGGAACTTAAGGAAATCTTGGGGGAGGGAGGGAAGCTAAAGAATGAAAACAAATCATTAAACTTTATAAAAGCAATAACCTGCAAAAACAAATTAAGAAGTATATTCTCATTTTTTTGCTTAATGGAAGTACAAGATTTGGCAATCAAGATTAGAATTAAGTTTTCTTGTTCTGATTTAAATATTTTATGGACTTTCCCAGTGTGTAAGTGGAAAGGAATGAGACATGCAGCAGCATACAAAAAAAGCTGGTTTTATTTAAAAAATACTTTTCTAATATGAAATATGGTTTTAAGAGCTATTTCGGTAAAAGTTTGAAATGGGAAGCTGGTTTGGAGTTTTTACCCATGACCTCAAAGGCAGCTGTAGGCTTTTCTCCATAGAAAGGAGGGGTAGAAGGAAATTCTAGGTGGTAATTTAGAGCCTCTGCTTTATTATATTCAATGATTTTTTTTTTTTGACCATAATTCTATGAACACAATTTGCTATGACTCTAATACAAACCAAACATAGTCCTGTTTAATAATTGACTCTGTCCATTCCACCTCAGTCAGGGAGACAGAATCTTCTGTGGCTCCCAGCAGTAATGCGTCTGTAGAGTATTTGTTTACGACTATGGTTTGGGTGTTCTCTTCAGGACCGTTTCACATTTCTTTTGAGGATGGGGCTTGAAAAATGAAAGGCCGAAAAAACCCTGTTTTAAGCTACTGTACTTCCTCCGATGTTCCAGGGACTGTTACTTCAGCAGGAAGGAGGTACGGATTTGCAGATGAAGACTATGCTGAGAGCCGTTGTTCCACAAGTCGAACTTCTGGCTCAGTAACGTAGAGTGGATGGACAACACTCCAGCCTCCCTCCCGCGGCTGGGCAGCACAGGCACCGCAGAGCGCTGGGGCTATACTTAATTTCTCTGAAGCTGATCCCTTGAACAATCTCTTCAGGATTTTCTGTAAAAAAATGAAACTTCCTCAGCTCTGCTTGTATCTCTTAAAGTAAAGCTTTATATTTTTTTTAACTGAAAACATTAATGATGAATGAATAATGTGTAATCCAAACCACTTTTGAATTTAGAATGAGAAAGGGTTCAGGGCTTCAGGCGTCATTAAAACAAGAGTTATGTTACAAACACCACAACCTTCTCTCCTGCTGAGTACAAGGTTTCACGTTTGGTCAAGGTCTAGTTCAACTGGCTGAAGATTTGAATTTTTAAATTCATGAATAGACCTTTTAAGATTAAAAATAGAAGGCTGCATGGTTATTGTTTCTTGGCTGTGCATACTCTCGCTCTTTTGGCAGCCAGAGGGTGCTCGATGGCGGTGAAACCACCATCCAATCTTACATGAGAAAGAACAAAACTAATAATCTATTACTTTAAGCTTTACTTAACTAAAGTCAAAAATAACATTATTTTTCTACTTTGCTATCTGCAGCAAAGAGGAACATTACCAAAGCACTACCTAAGATTTTTCTTTCCTTTTAAAAGACTTTTTAAGAGTGTTGCATCTCAAAAAATGATCACATTTACAGATACTCAATATCGATGAATGTAAGTAAGTGTGGATACAAAAGAAGTACCATTATTTTAGAAGTTTGTAACAATAGTCTTAGAAGAACAGAGGCTTTGTGAGTCGCGGCGTGACGGCCCCATCCAAGCAGCAGTGGCTTGGCAGTTGCGAGTGCTTAAAACACCGAAAGAGGCTGAACATGGATGCTTTTTACAAAAAACTGTTGCAACCTCTGCTAACGCTCGAAGTTCATCTAAATAAGCTTGGAGCTGGCATTTGGTGCAGGGAGAAGTTTCCAGCCTGGGTTCTGCATTGAGCAGTCGCATCTGTGGTCACAGTTTGGGTAGGTGCTGCTGTGGATGGTGAGCTGCTGCATTTGAAGGTAACGTCTGGAGGCGTGAATGAGTTCAGAGCCCAGATTCAAGCAGGGTTGAAAACTTGGCTGCAAAAACGACTTTTAGAAATTAGAGATCGCAATTTAATTCATACTTATTAAAACTTTTTTGGGGCGATTATTACCTTTTTTTTTTTTTCTGTAAGGGCCCTTTGTCTTACAGTTGCCATACATTTGTTTTCAACTTACTAGAAGTTAAAAGTATGACTTTGAAGTATTCTGTACTGAAAGGGGACACAGTGTGGCAACCGATTAATGTCTTTCAGGGAAATTTAGTAGAAAAGAGAGGCTGCAAATCCCACGGGGATATTTGTTATGGATGACTGACTACAGGATGGTTGTATGAGGGCTAAGGAAATCCGCTGCCTTTTGCAATTGAAGTCGGAAGGTACAGATTTACTGTAGATTTGACTTAATAACTTTTACAGTGCTGTGGGTGGATAATAACTATGTTGATTGTTATCCTTTGCTGGAACAGAACTTTCTGAAGGACACTGAATCTGCTCAGGAACACAAAAGATCAATGCAGTAAAAGCACTCATTTTTTAGTACCTAGTGTGAATTATACTTATTCTTGATCATGGGTACTTAGAAAAATGACTGAAAAGAAAATGAGAACCTGCATATGCTTAGTGCGTGCCAAATAATTACCATCAGCTATCAGACTTTCTGAATTTACGAGAATAGCAATCTTGAATTTTATCTAGATATGTCAAATGTGGGAAAAAAGTAACAATATGTCACGCTGAATAAACATGTAACATTTATTTCGGAACATCATTATCTCGATCAGCTTTATTTAGGGAATTTGGCAACAATAATGAAGATGAAATAATGTATTTTGACAGTATGCACAAAGGACTTGAAGAAAAAATAATGGGATTGCCCAGAAATTGTCTTCTGAATAAAGCCAGTATGCATTTATGTGAGCCGTGTTGCTTCTGAATGTATTGTTAGAATTTCTTCTTTGCAAATGTATCTTACTTTTTGTACCTTACGTGGAAGGTAAAAGCTTCTAATCATTATTGGAAAATAAGTTTAAATATCATTAGATTATTACCATCTCTAAGCGTTTCCCATGAAATATTCCATGACATTCCATGAAACTCATCTTTTTTCTACATACCTATATTTGTTCGATGCTGATAACACCAACGTGCAGTTACTATCTGGTGTTTCCTCATCTATGTGGAAGAAGTTAGCCTGCTACCTTTTGTGAGGTTGTGAAGACCTTTTGAAAGGAATATGGATATTCTACAGCTTCCCAACAAATCTACATCGAGAAAAACAATTTCTGTGTTATGGAGGGTGGAGGTTGAAATGTTTGGCTTTTAATGTTTAACTATGTGGATTAAAAAAAAAAAATCTTCTGCCATTTTAGAAAAAATTAACTCAGTGGGGCCCAATTTGTTGAGAACCTGTAGTTACCTCAGCTTTATTAAGTGATCTAAGGGGCATTACTGGTTAGGACAAGGAAAAGTAAGAAGGGAAGGAAAAAAAAACCCTTTAAAAAAAAAAAAGGTGATGAGAGAAAAATATCGTTCCAGATCAGGGATGCAGAAAAGAGCAACGCAATCTGATATCCATCCAGGCTTTCTGTTATTAAAGATAAACTAAAATGTCTTTATCAATGAATGCACTGTAAATATTTTTGAAGCATTGTAAGGGAATCATGCAGGCATACCTTGATCAAGATTTTCAGAAGTAACTACTTGTCAGTGTTTCAATTTTGGAGTGTTTTGTAGGAAAGAAATTTAAGGGAATGTGTTTTTCAGAAAATGCTGAAGAGTCATGGAAAATGTAATAAATCGTCATAATTTGGAGGTCCTAAAATCACCCATCTTTTCAAAAAATACTCATTTTTATAATTTTGTAGCTGGATTGATAGCCATCCCCCCTGAATTTCTGAACGCTGGTAATGTTTTCCATCTGTTTCTGCAGCTTGGGCAGTGCCCAGAAGGAACACAGCTAGAATTTGTTGCAATTTAATACCCGCATAGCAAATTGCTGACCTCTTCTAGGATACAACAGCCAAAGGTCCGTATAAAAAGAACCATGCAGGGTCTGGGTGACCATGCGGTGTTGTGGTGACCAGGCACCCACTCTTACCTTCTTGGGGTGGTAAACCCAAGATTTTGATAAAGGAGCGGTTTAGTATAAAACAAAATTTCAAAACTTACAGAAAAATGGTGAGATTGTGCCCAGCTCCCGGTCATTTCAAGGGGAATTATGAGTTAACGGTGGCTCTCGCAATTAACGTGGTAATGGGGCGGCATCTCTTTGTCAATCGTACTTACAGGTGTTGTTTCTGGCATCAGAGAATGGTCTGCTCGTTATCCTTGTAAATACTCCTATAACGCGATTTCTGCTTTAGGGAACCTTAGTATTTGATTTTTTCGTTATTGTAAAGATCTCATAAAATAATTGTATCTTATGTTAACCTTATTCTTACAAGATTCAATACACTGTCTTTCTGGATTTTTTTTTTTAATTATAAACCATTATTTTATGTGCTGCAGGTGTCAGACGTTGGAGCAGGTGTCAGAAGCAAACGAAGAGCTGTCGGACGCCGGACCGGCAGCCAGGCCGGAATACGATACCACCAAAAGCCCAGAGGCTGGCCTCCCCTCCCTTTGTCTCAAGCAAGTGTTTCCCAAGTACGCGAAGCAGTTTAACTATCTGCGACTTGTGGACAGAGTGGCTGCGCTGTTTATCCGATTTCTTGGTGTAAAAGGGACAACAAAGTTGGGGCCAACAGGTTTCCGAACGTTTATAAGGTTAGTAAGGTGAATTGCTTTAGGAATTGCTTAAAGCATAGTCAAGAAGTTAGAAACTCCCGATCCTGTGGGGTAGCACTGCTCTCCCTGTGCTTATCTTAAGTTTTGTGGAATAAAAGCAGGCCCTAACAGTGGTACCCTTAGCTTGTAGGTTTAGTAATGCCTTCTAAAGAAATTTTTCCCCATAAGTTCCATCGAACCATTGCATATTTTTTTATAAAATAGCTGTATTTTTACCACACCAAGCTCCCCAAATACCTGACCTGTGAAACTGTGTCTAATAGGAACCTGGGTCTTTATTCTGCAGCAGATCCGTGATACTTTGGGAGATACTATTTGCAGTCTTAGACAACATGTCATGTTCCTAGTAAATGGCAGGAATACCATTGTGAGAAAGTGACAACCGAAACTGGGTCACTTGAGATGCGATTCTGCTGGCTGTGAGGGCAGAGCCGCCTGCCCCAGGCCACAGGAAGGGATTTCCAAATGCCAGCTGCTGATGCATTGAGCACTAAGGATTTGCATTGTGAAATTGCAACTTGCAATGGCAAGGAACTCAATTTATTTTTTCACGTACTTTTTATTTGTGAGGGTTTTTTCATTGTTTTTTATGGATGTATCTGTTCTAGTCACGGTACAAATAGCTCATTTTCTGTCTTTCATTGACAATGACAAACGAAATAAGCAGCAGCAGCAGATGTACTCTTAAAATACAGATCCTGTTTCTATGCAGATGCATTTAGCATTCAGGAATGAATATAAACAATTTGTTTTATACAAATTACGATATACAGAAAATGACTGAAGGCATCTGCTCTATCCACAGACCAGTACAGGATTGTTTCCAGTTCTGTATTTTCTATTGTTTAGTCCAGCCTTAATTTGGCACTTGTCAGAGGAACACAGAATAAACGCCAACGTTTTCTTTTAAGAATATTAAAATAAATTGCCATATCTCAGTAAAATAGCGTTTGCAGTTTCCTAATGCATGTTAAATTAAACTTTTTAATATTGGCAAATATTCTGTTTATTTTTTCCCAGAGGAAAAATCTATACCAACTATATGGCCCTTTTCTGAAATGCTGTCATTACTACTCATTTCAGAACTAAGTCATGTTTCTAAGATGTCTGCTGTATCACTTTTCAAGAATAAAATGGTACACAAGTGTGATTTTATATGTCTCTGTGCATGTGGGCAAGCGGTTGCAGAGACCATCCACTCAAATTTTAGCTAATCAAAATCTGTTCCCTTTCAATAATTTCTTCATTCTAAAAAATAACTAAAAGGGAAATGCTGAACATGGCTCTAGTCCTTGCTTGGATGTTACCTAAGATTTTTTGGGCACTATCTAGGCCAGACCTTAACTCTCTGTTACAAGGGAGCTCTGCTTTGGCTACTAAAGAGTAAGATTCTTTTAAATTATCTGGGGTTTTTGGTTTGGGTTTTTTTTTGGTTTTGTTTTTTTTTTTCTTTTCTGGCTAGAAATTTTGGCCAGCTCTTTGGCATGTGCACTAGTTCCAGCCAGGCTGCCAGACATCTGGAAATCCTGGACAGAAGGCTAATTCTCATATACTGATCAACACGACACTGCAGCCTCAGACCACACAAGTGTCAGACCTCCTACGTGTGCTTATCACCAAATGCCCGAGATGCATCCAGAGACGCTGCTGTTTTCCATGCAGTGTCCAGTAACGCACAGCGTAAATCTGTTCCGTGTTCAGGCATGAAGCAGTAATTCTGTGCCTGAAAGCTTTCCTTCAACCCTTTTCAAACAGGATCAGTCAGTCAAATATGAGTATTTCTCTGTGCAAACTCTGCCTCATGGAGATAGTCTGTGCAGATTTGTGTTGGGTTTTGCAATCTACCAGTTGATTCCATTCTGTTACGGCCTCAGAAAGAATACTAGCAATAGCCCGGGAGAAAGCCGTGTCTAATGGTCAACTCATATTTTTAATTGAAATATTCAGGGGTTTATTCTTTTTTTTTTTTTCCCCTGCTTTGTTGCAAAAGCAAAATAAACCAGTTAATCTGTAATCTGACCAGCTGCCTTTTTGTGGCTAGAGATTGACATGAGATTGCACGTGCAAATCGCATTTAGATGCATGCATCGAAGAGGGCTGCTCCTCCTGGCAGAGGTGGTGCCTGCGTGATCTGAACAGGCAGCAGGACTAGGTGCGTGCAGGAGGTGTTCTGCACGTGAAAAATTCAGGGCCTTCACCATTTCAGATACGTACACTTAATGAACAGTGGTTTGTTTGCTGTTTGCTGTATGTGTTTTATTAGACTAAGCATGTTACAGTGGGTGTGTACATATGACATGGGTAAACTTTTCTCCCAATGTTCTCTCAGTTTCCCTTGCAGAATTTTTCCCAGCTTGGAAGTTTGGACGTAATCAGAATTTTTTCTTTATTTTGTCTATTTTTAACAGAAACTGCAAACTGAGTAACACCAATTTTTCAATGGCTTCTGTAGATATCTTATATATTGATATCACAAGAAGGTGGAACAGCATGGGAATCGACCACAAAGAATCAGGTAATGCTATTTTGTAACGCTATTTTGTATTTGAAGACTATGGAAGCTGTTTTTTTGTAGTTTTGGTAGCTCAAGCACACCTCAAACATTCAGTAAAAATAATGGGATCAAGGCATGTACATCTGAGGCGTGTACACGTACACGAATTCTTCTCTTTAGTTCCGTGGCAGTTTCCCTTTATCTACAGAAGAGATCACTCTTAGTTTTCAATTTATTTATTGGAACAAGTCTTCTGCAAGCCCCTTCTTATGGTTGCAATTTTGCATTCGTAATTCTTGTTACTGTTTGCAGAGAAGCATTTAAAAACGTTCTGCGTGGAACTTCCAACTTAACTACAGTGTAAGAAGGTATGTCCATATTACAGTAGCTTACGTGGTCTAGCAAAAACCAACCAAACACAAAGCTATGCAGGAGGTAGAAATAAATATGTTTAACTTCTCTTTTTGATTTAATTCTCTTCCCCAACAAGGTTACTTTGGGGACAAACAAAACTACCTGTAGTGCTTTTCCTTTCCCAGGGAGTTCTCCGCCCCCCGCCCAACAGTATGCTCCCTTTTCTCATTTTCATTGTCTTTGTGTTAGGGAAGGGAAGGACAACAGGTTTCTGCACAAACTCACACGGTGCTCAGCTATTAAATAGGCTCTTATCAAGGATGAGTAGCAGCGCTTTTTGCTACAAGCACCCCTTACTGGAAATTGTGCTCCTGTTTGTTCATATGGGAGCACGAGTCAGTTAAGTCACTTTTAAACGTTTTTACATCCAACTTGGCTTGTAATGCTCAGTGTGAGAATGTACTCAGAATGGCTGAAAGGCTTTTATAAGAAATTCACCTACCCCAGCAAGGATTCACTTGTCCTGTGACTTCCTTCCTTCCTCTGGTCAGAGGCACCTTCTGCAGGAGGTGCCAGGTCCATACCACAGCGTGCCACTCGGTGTCCCTTCCATTGAGCAGCCTCTGGGAGAAACATTGCAAGTCATTCATCTAGATTATTGACTTCTAACTCAGGAATATGCATTTAAATTGAAATACAGCACTTAAAGATGTTAGCCTATAACAGAGGCTATGGGCAGTTGCTTGCTAAACAGCAGTAAGGATTTTCTACAGTTTTAAAGCCAAAAGGAAAATGTTTATTAAACTATGTGATCTCATTCCCAGCTTCTTTGGTGAGTTACTGTGTTACCATCACATATCTTCTTGATAATGCGGTTGAGTGTTTGAAAAAATGAATATAAATACTCTCCTATTACACAGTTGCATTTAGAATCTTAACCTATTACAAGAAATCTCTCACAATTTAATAAGCAGGGCAGAGGGAGCATTCCATCCATGTCTTTGGTTTTCTGTTTAAAATTTGATTACATTGTTTGGTTATTTTTTCTGGATTTATACATAAACATGAAAATCAGTTTCATCTGCTGAAGAAAATAGATCTCTCTGCCCAAATCCCGACCACATTGTTCAGGCTGAAGTTACAAACTGTCTTCAGTTTACCTGTACCCACGGTAGAGTTCGTCCACATTCACTTCTTGGGCTTATAAGACAGATTTGTCACAAAATCCTTTCAGAGGAAAACAAACTAATTGAAACGTCAGTGTTTTCTTCTTTTGTGAGTTTGGCGCTTATCTTCTGCTCACACTAAAGGGTAGGCATTCTTAGATGTAATTACTTGCCCCACAGTAAGAAATGGTTATAATAGCTTTGGATCTGCACTGATAACCTTGGACCCCAGAGCTGACTTTGTACGTGCAGATCAGTGAGATAACTTTCTGATGTAAATATTTTCTGTGTTGAAGTTTAAAAAAGATCTCTCCCAACAAAGAAGCTCTTCAAACCTAGTTTTTCTAAACGTTTGAATATATCATTTTTTCCTAAGTGGTAGCACACTACTGCTGCAGCATTAAAGGACTTGGCAGTACCAGATGCTGGAGATAATACCAGGATGCTCCGTTTTCTGCTACTTAACACAAATTGCATTTGCATATTTACCTGAGGTTGCTAAAGAAAATGACTTGCTTGTGAGAATAGGTGATTACTAAACCTCAACAGTGGGTTTCTTCTGTTGACTATCTTATGACTTAGGTTTTCAAAGCAAACATATTTGCTTCAGACATATTTCTGAAATATTATTGAGGCGTTCATATGGTAGACATCATACGTGGGGCAGCAGAGCATTGCATGAGGAGCCCAGATCTACTTACAAAAATCCCTACTGTGCAGCCCAGCTGTAATCTTCAGTCTTTGCTTTAAAAATGTTAGTGTTTTCAGTTTTAAGTCTTGTTATTTGTTCAAGATCCCTATGTATGAGGCAAATAGTTGTAAAAATATGTTTGTAAAAGTTGGTCTTCAAGCATTTTTCCTTCAAACGACCACAGACTGCATTCTGTTGTTTCTTTTCCTGTTTTCTTAGGTGTGCGCAGGGGTGTGCACTAGCAGATTTCCAGGCTGTCTGGCCTGAGAATCTGTCCTCTGCAAAAAGTGGGAGGTCAGTAACAGGAATAGGGCGTTCAGTTCTTCTTGTCAGAAGACGAGACACTTTGGAAAATTCCAGAATATCTACATTCCTATTATGTGCTCAGCCTTATTAGTGAAAAGGAAGGTTTGCAGTTCTCAGTGAAATAATTAAGAACAAAGAGTGTTTCTCTGGCTAAAGAAATCATGTTTGCGTAAGGCGTTTTTAAAAGCTTCATGAGCACCCGATCCATATATTTTAGATATCATTTTGTGAGGTGTTTGCAATGAGTTGGTGAGTTTGTTACTGACATTTATGAAGAAAACATATTGAAAATGAATAAACAGAAGGAAACCTGGTATAATTTGCTAGAGAAACAAACAGCCAACCTAGCCTTCAGTAGTGAATTACCTCCCCATCTGCTTTGGTCACGTTTTTAGATCTGAGACAGTAATCTACCAAAGAGCAGAGTTCAGGGATTATTTTCTTGTTACATTAATGGCCTAAATACACCATTTAATAGAGAACTTAATTTCTAAAATTGCTATGACATTTCTATATGAACTTAAGTCCATAAATTTGGCAACTTTTCCATGTAAAATGTTGAATAATTTCAGCTGCGCTAATATGCCCATCTCAACAACAAGAAGTTGTTCCTGCCATTTTTTTTTGAGCCATTTATAGCAGGGAAGCAGCAGCTGGAGTATTCTGGAAGGTTTTATACCACTGCTCCCTGTGGCTGTTGAGGATTGTCAAGGTTCCATTTCAACTGGTGTGGGATAAAGAAATCCACCTCGACGCCGCTGGTATAAACTAGCATGCTGGTCACAGCTGCAGCTGGCATCTTCCCAGAAATTGGTTCAAAATACATTTTTATATAAGAAGCTGAACATGGACCTCAATGTATATACTCCTGCATCTTTTTTTAAAAAATGCTAAAGTAGCAGAAGAATCAAAAGTCTCCAAGTTGAGGCTGACTTTTGTATTTGTTATCCCACCTCCCTAAAATACCTCTGTAGTTCTCTCCTGCATAAACATCAAGAATCAGTGATACACGTAATAATTTGTGAGAGTGTGGTCAGGTATGACAACGGTAAAATTATTTGTATATAACCTTTTTTTGAATATTTGCACTTACTTTAGAAATGTTAATGAAGCTTTTATTTGTATGAAATAGATAAGTATTACTTTGTTTTGCTTGAACATAGGTATCCTCTAATATCCTGTAGAGTCTGTGTAGATGAAGTCAGATAAGGCAAAAGGAGACTAAATAAAATAGACTGCTCACATGGCTGATAGAAAGAATAACTCCAGACCTATGATTAGAAGGGAGAAAATGAAGGTATAGTGCAGAGGAGATAGAATGGTTCATTGTGTGAGAACTCCCGTACTACTTTAGGTGGGTTAGGGTCACCTTAGTTTCACAGGCATGTAAAATTTGGGTATTCCCATTTAGCAGTTCAGTGTGGGTATAAGTCATTTATGTGGTTAGCTGATAGACTTTCACTAGCAAAAATAATAGAAATGCAAGTGAATCTTCAGGCTTTCAGAAATTAAGAGATTTGTTGAGAGTTGCAATGAACCAGATGTTTTCTAGGTGTTAAAGCACAAAACCCCAACCATTTCTGTTGGCTTTGCATTTGGCCCACGCCCAGCCGTAACCAATACAGTAACTATTGCTGTTGTAAAACAGCAGCTTCTAACTTTTTTCATTAAATCTTCACATGAGTGTCACCAATGGCGGAGAAAGTGCGTATGCTACCGAAGGTGCTTTGCCTGCCTGCAGCTCACCGTGACTGATAAAATAATTTACTGAGCTGGCAGCTGCTGCTTTCAGATAACCCAACAATTCCTTTGCAAGCTATTTTACAGCCGCGATCGTAAGCGACCCCAGCTGCAGTCTTAGTTGAGAGAAATTATACTTCAGAATGTAGTTGTATTATTTTGAAAAGGTGCCTTTCCTGCAGCATCAATAAGCCAACATTAAGTTAAAAAAGCCAAACATTTCAGTATCTCATCCTAAAATAATCCTCTTAAGTGTGTGTTCAGACTGGGAGAGCCAGTTAAAGCACAAAGCAGCTATAACTGTTCCTTGTTGCTGGCATTCTGCAAAACCGATTGCGGTCTGGCTTCTTAATTAAGAATTAAAGTAGGTATTACTTCAAGGTCTTAAATACAATAATTAGCGTTAATATGCAGCCCCTCTTTCCATTGGCTGTGGTAATGTGTTATTAGTACGATGTGATCAAACAACACCTGAAGAGTCTGTTCTGCAGCATGTGGCTTCTGTGGGGTCCTTTTGTTTGTGAAGGGGCAGAGCAGAGAGTTTTATTATAGCCAAGAAATTTTTTGGCACTGCACTGCTTTCCCTTCATGCACACTTCAGCTGTTTGTTTTTCACTCAGCTGAAGCAAAACTGCTATTGCAGAGTTACTGCGTATGGCTGAAAAAATGGCCTCTTCGCCTCCAAAAGGAAAGCTAAGGATTTATACCCAGTACAAGTCTTTGCAGAGGGAAAGCAACTCACTTCTGCGATAAGGTGATACTTGGTCATGGGGTTATCCTTAGAGTGCTACAGGCTGAAATGCCGTACTGTTTCCGTAGTTCTACATTTGAACTTTTGGTTTAGGTCCATCACTAAAAATACAAGGTTTAAATGACCCAAGTGTGTTGCCGACACAAAGTTGTTTTTCTCTCCGGGTGGATTGTTTTCCTTGAAGCTCAATATGTTACTGTGTGTCTGGTTTGGTTTCAACTTAATATTTGAGGCAGCAGAAATCAAGGCTGATACTACATCAATTTAACTGTACAATATCTTAAAATCGGTTGTTTGGTACCAGTTTGCCTCCGGATGCCAGGCTGCTGGTCAGGCTGATGTCTGTAAAACCAGAAGTAGCCTCAGTGACAGAGAGTATCCCCCGTCTGTAACCCAGCCTGGCTTACCCTGTACCGAAACGCTAAATGAGCTCATCTGCGCGTTACATACAAATAAAACCTTGTCTTTTGGTTTTCGAAGGACAGGCAATTTCTTTCCTAGTGAGCATTCTAGATGGCTGCTGTTTAAATTAAAAGATGTTAACTAACAGGACTCTATGTGTCCACACCCAGCACGTATACATTTGACCTTGGTGCTAAAGAAACAAGAGATATTATTATGTTTAAAGAATGCAGTTTGCTAGAGAACACTGTGCTATTAATCTGCTGTAATCATCTTTTCCTTGCAGGAATGTGTTTGCAAGCCTTTGTCGAAGCTTTCTTCTGCCTGGCTCAGAAAAAATACAAGTCCCTCCCACTTCACGAGCAAGTGGCATCGCTGATCGAGTTTTGTGAGGATCATCTGGCTGCCCTGGATGAAAAGCGCCTGGTTTGTGGCCGCGGGATCGTGGAGCGCCGAAGTGCATTAGTTCCTTGTCAGACAGATGGACTTCACCTTACACCAGCTGCACATACACCCCTCCTGAATCGCACAGCCGCAGCTAGTAAATTTGCAGATTATAGAAATCATCGCTATTAACGGTGCTAATTCACCAGGACAGAACTGAGAATTAATCCCCAGATACGTACGTGTACTGCAGGAGGAGAGACAGACTCTTGAATTCCTTCATCTGATAGGTCACAATTATTTATTTCAGCTTTTTTAATTTACGCTCTTCAAAAAGCCTACTGCAAGCTCCCATTCTCAAATAATGATCCTGGCGACGGCTATTTATTTACCTCCCTGTTGGACCTACAGTACACCTCACGTGACAAACTCTGCTTTCATCCTGAGCATATAGAAAAGCACCTGTGAAGACAAGGACCAAAGTACAGTGAGATGATAACCAGCATCATGGGATCGGTTGCACTGATCGAGAGGCACAGTCGTATCGAAGGAATTACTTTGCTTTGTATGCACTGGATCTATCATGGAAACGAAGTAAGGAGAGCTGCAGTCCCAAATACCAGTTGTGGACTTTGGAAAATTGACACCTGGAATTACGGTTGTGGTCAGACTTCAGGCTTTGACCCTCTTCTTTCCGTGACTCGGACTGTACTTGTTGGAATCAATGCAGATTTGGTCATTGTCTATGTACTTATTTTTTAAAGTCAGTCTTAAAACACTGAAATCATATTTTGGCTTCTACTTCTTTGTACGTGTCTTTGCCATGACAAGTACTGTTAACTTTTTAAAGAAAAACTAAAGATGTTTATCCTTTTGCTTCCACAGAACCAATAAGCTCACACAAGCTCACACAATAAGCTCACTTAATCATAGAAAAAATTTACTTCATTAAGTCAAATTCGGTGAATCGAGTGGTGGTTTTGTCTTCAGGTACTAAGCACTGCTTCTGCAAAAAGCTTTACAGTGTAAAGGCCTAAGAGTTCACTTAAATTCCAGTGAAGCCAATCCTGTCACTGACTTTAGGCCACACTAATTGTATTCTAGGTTTGCCCATTTTTTGCCTTTTGCGTGTTTCTTACCCGATTTGGACCTGCAATAACTTCTAGAGCAGATTTTTTTTGTGTTTGCACGTATTCTTCGTTTTTTCCCTTAAGTAACAGTATAACTCTGTACAAATTAGATCTGTATTTTTTAACAGGATTATTTTGTCAAGAATGCTGGACTATACCGCTGGAGTTGTACAGGGTAGTCTTTATTTTTCAAGAAATGAATTATGACTTTCATAATCACACTCTGCTTGCGGGGGCCTAAGCAGAACATGAGACTGGCTGAAAGGACATGAAAAACTTGGAACTTCAGGGCTGTTCAGGCAAATTCTTTTCGGTCTCGTATTTTATTACTATAATGTACATCTGCATCTGAACTTGATTTTCCTCCTTTGTTCTGTTCCTTAATGTTAATGAATCTACTTATGTTCTAGTGTTCTTCATACTGTCAAAAATCGCAAAGCTGTAAGATGGCACAGCGCCTGGGCATTTAGCTTTGGAGTGGAGAAAATTACCTGAGCTTGATACCGACATGTTCCCATGGCTGGTGTATCGGAAGCGTGACCTTACTGGAAGCACGTTGTCAGTGCGGAGGGAGTCCACCCATTCAATGTCACGGACTAAACGCACACACGGTTTTGAGTGAGTTTTTACTCCAGGAAAAGTTTAGCGTTTCTTTTCCTGATGTTAGTTTTAAGCAGCATGCATTTTTCCTAAGTGGCAATCTGCAGCATGGCAATACAATGCAGAAGTCAAGCTGAGCCCACAAGAAACTAATACCTAGCATGTGTTAATATCGGATGTGGGCGTCCCTTCTTCTCTTTGTCTTTTTCTGCAACACCAATAAGAGCAGTAGTAGATGATCTTTTTTAGTTCAACCGCTAGACTGTTTGAAATTTTATGTATTGTACGTAAGAGGACAATTGTAGACTAATGCCAGTGCCCTCAGCCTTGTTTAAGTTTCATAAAGATTATTGCAGTATGAAGATAAAATGCCAAACTCCAAGGTCTGGCATCTGTCAGAACAAATGAAGCTGAAAGGGTCATTTTTTTCACACTTTCATTGTAATATATTTGATGACACTCACAAGTTGAAAAATGGTTACTTCTCATTTTGTGACATCTGACATTTGTCTTGCGATTGGCAGTGTGTTACTAGAAAATAGCTTACAGTTTCTCTCATCTCGTGATTGATGTCCTGTAAAGACAGAGTTACAGAAGAGTCGGATTTGAAATGCTACAGCCGCGAATGCCTTTCCTTACAGCTTTCAAGTAGTACAATTTATGGCCTAAAATATCCAGGTTTTGCTATTGTATAAGCTACCCTGATATCAGTGGAATAAATTAACTATTGTCTATAACGAACACTGGTAAGATCTCTCTCTATTTTGGAGATCTTTATATTCTCTGTATCTAATACAGATTTTTATAGCCTGTGCCTACCCAGGCTGATGCACTCTGCCCTGTTTATCTCCCACTTCAAATATGAAGGGTCCCTTATAGAATAGTCAAAATATTCAATTATCTGCCTCTAGTAATCCAGTGTTCATGTATTTATATAATTGGAAAATTGAATGCCACATTATTCTCAGGGGAGGAGGGAGATAAAACAGGAGTATACTTTAGAGACTTAATGACAAAGTCACATTCCTCTTGCCTGCCATCTAATGCAATTTCCTCTGAATATTATTTAGCATCCAAAGCAATTTCACAGAGCCTTTAAGTTACCAGTCTGTGCGCATGCAAAAAAATGACCAGAGACACTTTATTCGGAATATGAATGTTAATGCACTGATAGTCTCTTAATCCTGAGATACTTTTCTAGCAGAAGAAACAATATATGAGAGGCGGTAGGCGTTTTTTTAATAGTACTTTTCTATATATCCTTTTCAGAGAATAATGCCGCACTCGCTATTCCATTGATGACATGTGTGATGCGAACATTGCCTATCAGTGAAATCTTTCTCATTATCAGACACACTGGGTCTGGTATTCCTCACTGGCTATAAATCAGAATAAAACACTTCAACATGTAAAGGAGATTTGAGGCAAGTGAGTCCAGAATTTCAATGCAGCCATCCCCCTTCCCTGCAGGCTTGTATCCAGCCCAAATGTGCCTAAACTCGGCAACTCCTTGTTCGATTTTGAGTTCTTTCTCTGCACAGAGCTGTTTGTAGGCCAAGTCACTTGAAATTTGTCTTCTGCCTAATCTGGATTGGACAGAAACTTAATTGCCCTCTGCCCAAATGCCCAACTCGCCCCATTACAGCCGTATCTTTTGGGAACATTTAAAGTACACCAAGCGGGTTGCTTCGCTTGCCACACACTTCTAGCTACTTCTAAAGCACAGCTGGAAGGGGAGGTACTCAGCTAATTGCACAGTTCATGCTCAGATGAGAGCCCCAAGTCCACCTGCCTCAGGGTTCCTCTTCACAGCTGGAGCTCGTACCCCTGTGCCCCGCAGGTGATTCCATTTTACTGGCTTTACCCCTCTGGTTGCATTAGCCTGGAGTTCAGCCTATCATCAGGTCAGAGCACCCCTCCCAGGGACGGGTGACGGCAGTTTGGAAACCCCAGTGATCAGGAAGGATCCAGTCCTCCTCCGGCCCGAGCCTCGTGCAGTTCACGGAACAGGGTAGGTGCATGTCCTCGTACTCCGGGTGCTCCAGGCAGAAGGGGCTGGAGCCTCTGTGGTGATTTTGGGGGTTGACAAGGGCATTGCTCCTGCGCTGCTGGGTGTGGGAGCCCTCAAGGGCTACACTGAGGTTGTAGGAAGAGCTGCCGCAGGAGGAGCAGCTGCCAGCTGGGTCCTACCTGGATGGTGCCTCGACTGCGTTGCACTTGCTGACTACGGCATGAGCTAGGAATGACTTTCATAGTCACCGTCACAGCTCCTCGTTTCTAGCCAGCGCTGCGTCTGACCTTATTCTGATCTCTGTGTGATGGACAGTGACAATCTGCTTCTAAATATTACCCCGTTCCCTCTAATTTGTTTTCTTTTCCATCATGCTTTGCTGTGTTTCCTCCTCCTAATTCCACAGTTTTGCTTCTCAGCTTGCCTAATAAACTGATGTGGTCAATTTGGCTGAATCCATTAGTTCAGCTTCCTATGTTGCCGTACAACCGTTTCTGGAAGATGTGTATCTTCATTCTGAAGGTGAATCTACCCCGCGCCATCTCTTTGAGGTGTTACCATGCATCAAGCTTTGCTGAGTCGATGCATCAATTGGAGCTTTTCTGCGCGCGTGGTTAGAGGATTGATCTCTGCCGCCTCGTCGGGTGGGCGCCGGCCCTCCAGCCCCTCCTCTCAGTCCCACTCCCATGGATGTAGTGGTTTCCAGCGCGTGGGCTGCCTTTCAGTTTCACGGAGCGGAAATGCGTGATAAATTACTACTTGGTCAGGTCCAGCTGTAGCAGCAGGAGCCCCCGTGGGCTTCCTGCAGCGTCCCCACTCAGGGAAATCTCCATGGCCATCCCTGCCCGGCTCCCTGTCCCCCACAGTGCCCGCAGGGCCCGCTGCTTCCAGAACCTTCCTGGTGGGTAGGTTCGTCATTGTAAAGTCCTGAGTGAAGCGGCTCATTTTCATAACAATTGCTGTTGTTTATGGTCAATGAGAAGGAAACAGATTGCGGAGCTTGCGCAGGCTTTGCGCCGTTAGCAGCTCGGGGAGCGTGCCGAGGTGCCGCTGCGCAGTTCGTTTGTTTGAAACGGGGAGACGAGGTTGAAGTAATTGGCACATCTGTTCTGGATCGTGCTTTTTATCCGCCTCTGATCCTCGTCACCCACAGAGGTTGATCAAAGCCGCCTACAGCAGGGAGCTGCGCACGGCCTCACCCTGGGAGGTGGGGACGCTGCGGTGGCGTGAGCGGGTGGACCCTCTCCATCACGAGTTCCTCACCATCGCGTGAAGTTAGGGCTGTGCTTACCGTTGGCTTGGCTAATATTGCTCAATTGCTATTAAACGGACCCAAATTCGGTAGCTATTTATAAATATTGTTAGGAAATACATCGGTAACGAGTCCTGGACAGGTTATGCCGAGGGGCTCGGTGCAGATGTGGAGATGAAGAGCCTGGGTCTCGGTTGCCCCCCCAGCAGCTGGGTGGGAGCGCAGGCAGGAGGGCTGCGGCCCTCGGGATCGCAGCACGCTGAAAGAGCGAGTGAGCTTTAGTGGAACATAAACAGATCTTTAGAAAAGTGATTTTTTTTTTTCACCCCCCCTCCCCTCTGCTAACCCGTTGCCCTCTGTGTTTTAATCAAAGAACTTCACTTCGTTTATTTTTCTTGAAACTCTTGTTCTCACAGCTTTTAACTTCTGCGGTTTTACCTCTGCTTTTCCCTTTTATCTTCCTACTTTTCCCTCCCTTATTGTCATGATGAAGGAGGGAAGAACTGAACTCTCTCACCTTCCCTCTCCCAATCCTGTTGTTTTTTTTTTTTTTTTTTTTTTTTTGGTATTATCAAGAAGTTAGATAATTGAACTCTACGGTTCGGGTTTTGGAGAGGGTTGCTCTGCAGGGAGGCTTTGTCTGAAGACCTGGGAGCTCCCCGCAGCGGCCCGGCTGGCCCCAGCCAGGCAATCTGGTCGTTCAGCAAATTCTGCGCCCACCCCCCCGGCAGCGCCTCCTTCCCTGCTCCGGAGCCGGCGGCGTACCCAGGCGTCTTGTGCCGTGCGTGGCTGCAGAGCAGGGCTGGAGGACTTTGTGCTACCCAGTGCTGTTATCTGCAGCCTGGTGTGCGTGGGGGTGAATCTGCCAGCGTCTGCCACTGTCCAGGCAGTTTTTGTGGCTGTTCCAATTTCTGTGACACACACACAGGTCCGTGCACCGTTACCTTAGTCCGTATTATCCGCGCTTACAAAATGACTGTAAAAATCTCTCGGTAGTGAAGTCAGCAATTAAGGCAATGGTATCGAGTGCTGCCTTTTGAAAGGGTTTCGGAATAGCTGCTTTCTCTGCTCTTGTGGCCATGCTTCTTTGCAGTCCCACACTGCCATCCCTGCAGCAGCTTCCTTGCAGCCTTCCTTGCCAGCTCGCTGCCAGAAGCCGAGCCTCGTGCCCACCCCTCTGCCTCGCTAACCGGCAGCTCGTGCCAGCCCGTTCTGCCGGTGCCTGGGCAGCTGCCTTGGCAAAGCCTCCGTGTGCCCGTCTGCTGCCAGGAGCAAGCTGCCGGCGAGCAGGCCAGGCCGGGAGACTCCAGACGTGCTCTGCCCTGCGCAGCTCAGCTCACGGGCATCGGCTTTATCCTCCCTTTGTGCTAGCGGTCGTGTCTTGGAGCTGATGGGACCGAGATGTCCCTTTATATGGACTGGGAGTGTTAACTGTGAAGAGCTCCAGATGATGTCCCCCAGCTGTGTTGGAGGGCACGGACTCAGCTCCTCCCCATCCCTGCGGAACATAAAGTCTAGCGATTGAGTGGCACTGGCCCAAGCTGCTCAGCCTGACGCTCCGCCGTGCTTTGCTCTCATGCTGTGTGGGTTATGCACTTACTGATTTTACTATCGTAAAATCCTAGATAGTCTTCTGCGCAGTGGTGAACTCATCCCGGCTTTGTGCAGCAGCCCTGGCAGAGCTGCCGCTCCCTCCGCAGACACCGGGCTGGTCCTCCCAAAGGTGCTGCGATGGCTCCTTGCCGCCCGCTTGAGCAAAACCAAAGTGCTCCGAGCACAAGCCGAGCACCCGCTTTTCTCAGGTAACGACTCTGTTTATATGGCTGCCACCTCATTTTGGAGACGCTGACTGGCGTGGCTGCTAACGCGCCTCTGCCTGCAAGCGCCCGCAGGTTCTGCAGCAGGCGCTCGAGTGGGATCAGGAATTAGAAACCTGTCCAAAAAAATGTGAGTGCTGTCATACCCGTCTTTGTGTCTGTGTCTAGCAGTTCTGCTGCTCGATTACTGGGTTCGTTACCTGTCTCTGCTTTCAAACTTGGTTTTGTGGGGGAGAGATATTTATTCCCCTCTTCTTTTGGTGCGTAGTTTTGGGAGGAGGAACGGGAGCACAGTTCCCTTCTGGGTCAGGTCACTTACCAGCACAGGCTTCCCGCAGCAGCAGACCGTGAGCGTGCAGAGATGCAGATACCCAGCACTAGGCGGGTAGATAGAAGAGCACAGCCGAGACACTTGGCAATGGTTTGCTGTGCTTTTGGCTGGAGCTCTCTTCTGTACCCATCTTTTCTCCCTGAGGTTACTGCAGTAATCTAGAGGCTCAGGAACATCTACAGTGCTTGGAGAGGGACCTCTCAGTCTCAGAGGCTTCTTTTGCTGACACCCTTTCTATCGGTGGGCTGGTCAGATCCATCTGGACGACACTAAGAGTTGTCTGTAAGGAGATGACGATGGCAAGAAAAGACCTGATTTCCAGGTCTGGGCTGCGTGCCGTGTCGGTGTCCTGTGCCGTGTCGGTGTCCTGTGCCGTGCTCTAGATAGTGCTGGTCAAACGCCGGAGGAGCTGCTTCGCCATTTCTGGTGATAGCGAGGGTTGGGAACTTGAGCTCCCAGCTCCTTTTCTTGGCTCTGGGAGGCTCTGATGTGTGCTCTGCGGTGCAGGGTTGTTGGCCTTCGGTCGCAAGGTACGAGTACGCTGGAGGCCAGACCGGTGTGCAGGAGCCAGCTCTTTCCCAGCCCGGCTCTGCTCCCCTGCAAAGCATGGCGCTGGGGAAACCAGGCTGCTGCTGGCAGGGGCAAGAGCTGCTTGTGCACGCCTGGCACCGAGATGGATGTGCCTGCACAGCACCAGCACGGTTTGGTCTTTGTATACCATTACCATCAGCCGCTGCAGCTCGCTCCATGCACGCTCCCACTCGTGCCTTCTTGAAAGCGACGGTACGTGCCGGCATGTGAGAGGCACGGGGGACGGCATCGGCCATCTCACTGCATCAGGATTCCCCAGGGAAAACAGCATCCTGAGGCTGGCATGCGTACGAGACGCTGAGAATCCTCGCTGTTTGCAAAGGAGAAATGAGCTTGTTCAGAGCCTCAGACAGTTTCTGGCTTTCATGTTACCGAGGGATGCGTGTACTGATCCCGCTCACAGAAACGTGCAGCGTTAGGTTTGCCCAGCTCCGAGCGGAGGAGAGAGATGTTTACCGTTCACTTGTCTGATCTGGCTGTACCTCCATCTTCAGCCCACCGCTGAGATTTCTTTTTGTTCTAAAGTTTCTCTCCCATTGGGAGCCTCATTTTTCTGTCAGTCCCGGCTGGAGCAGTGGCTCACGGAGGAGTTGCCCTCCCCTCCGCACACCAGCAGCGCACGTTGCGCTCCCAAGAATGCAGGGGAGCGCAGGAGCTCGTAAAGCTTCTCGGCCAGATGTGGCCTCGTAAATCCCATGCTGGTGTTCACCCAGCATCACTACGTTTCAAGGAGTTTAATTTAAACTTTTATTGCCATCTACTTTTTTTCCATAACAGCCCTTGTCCAATCTTGATTCTGATCTTGAATTATAAGGGAGAAAGAACTAGAACCATAGAATCGTTAAGGTTGGAAAAGACCCCCGGGACCATCTAGTCCAACCAACTATGATCAGCTTTGACCATTAAAATTCCTTGATGAACATGCTGTCATTTGGTGATCTACAAAAGTGTCAGCCATGGGCCACCTCTCTCTTCATAGGGAATTGCTTTCGTTTGCAAGAACGAGCTCGTTTACTGAACGCTCAGCTCTGAGCCGAGGAGTTTCATTCTGGCTTTGGCAGCCCGTAAGAGGAGACGCTGGGGAGCAGGTTTGCCGGGAGTGCCGGAGCATCGTTCCCTCCGGCACAGCCCCAGGACTGGGGAGGCTCCCAGCCCAGCGCCCATCTTCACATCATCCTCGCTCTGCTGGGGCCCTGCAGCCCCCCAGGGCCAGGACATGGACTCCGTTAGATGCGGTCACTGCTGTGTTTAACTTACGCTGTCATCTCCCTTGTTTACAAAAATGTGAAAATTGGCATCGGCGTGCAGCGTCAAAAGGGGCGTTACGGGGCGCTGCCACGCTGCTCAAAACCAGCTCGCCGTCCCCACCGGCAGCCTGCCCGCTCTCGGGTCAGCTGCTGTGTGATGGAGATACTTGTGTTCTCCACCGCCGGAGCTCTGCGCTCTTCGGGGACATGGTTAATCCCTGGATCGCAGGGGCTTACAGCAAAATGACCCTGGTCTTAGTCCAAATAAATAACACGGACTGCAACTGAAACCTTATTAAATGACCTTTAGAGCAAGTTCTCTTTCTACGCTGAGCTTCTGACTAATGTCTGAGAGCTTTAAGATAAGTTTGGGGTTTGGTTTTAACAACAAAGAGCTTGTGAATAGCTGCACTAAGGAAAACCTCCTGTGGGAAATTTCTGTTGTGCGATGATGACGTTTGGTGTTTTCAACCAAAGACACACAAATCCAAGCACTGATAATCTGTTTTTTCAGCATCTCTAAGTGAAAATTTTAGCAAATTGAGCAAAAAGTGTGTTTTAACTCCAGTTTCACATGACCGGCTGAAATGCTGAAATACTGGGAAGCTGAAATCTGGGGGAAAAGCGATTGGGATTTTTTTTGGATGTCCTAAAACCCCCTTTTTTCTTGAAGACATTTTGTTTTAACCTCCTAAAAGATACCCTCTGAGAGAGCTCGAGGCAAGCGCTGCAGTGCCTGTGCAGCGGTGCCCGCCTGGACAGGGCACTCCGGGCAGCCAAGACCGTTCAGGTGGCACGGGCTGTGCGGATGCCGTGGCTGTAGCCCAGGCTCCCCGTCTCGCCAGCTGGTAGAGGACCGTTTCCCCTGGACAGGCTGGGCACTGGGATGCTTTTCCCCAGGCCGTATGGATTGTGTAGGCAGCGCTGTCCCGGACTCACCCCACAGCTCCTGGAGGATGCGGCTGCTGCGGAGGACGCGCAGTTTCAGGGGGTCCTGTTTCAGCAACTCTTGTGCAATTTAGAAGGCAGTGGGAAGAACATCTCTGCCTTGGTGAGGGTTACAACGCTCACAGAGAGGAGAGCATCTCTGTGGCTGGACACGGGACCGATTCAATTCTTTTGTGTGCTGCAGAGGTCCCAGGTGGATGAGAGATGGCGTTTGGGCTCCTTAATCCTGCAGAAATCTCAGAAGTTAGGTGTCTACATCTGCCCCTCTTCTCTGCTCAGCTAGGCTCCACTTGTCTCGCTCTGCCCTCCGGTTTTTCCTCCATAAGGTGAAATTGGTAAAGTATTTCGTTTTTGTCTGGCTGTTTCCATGAGTGCTGCCTTGTGAGCATCCTCCTGCTCGCTTGGTTTGTTCCAGCAGGATGAGGTCCCGAGCCTCCTGCTAACCCTGCCCCAACCGCATACAGCCGCGCTCGTGCTTTTCTCTCGGATTATTTCTGCCTGCCTTACCTTCACTTCACCTTAAGCACACCCAAAAAAAAAAAAAAAAAAAATCAGCACTACCCAGATAAATCCATCTGGTCTCTGTCTCAGCCTCATTTAACCTCCCATTGAAGAGATTGTATCACATGGTATTCAGCTGAAACCCATTACCTTGCATGCCCAAGCATATCATATTGAATTACCTTCGCCCATAGGCCTGGAGTGTTTGCTAATAGCTAATGGCGTCGTTGAAGTTTGAGGTGATTTATTTGAACGCGCTTCCATTTCGTAGTGCAGCAGGGGCTGCGTGTCGGTGTTTCAAGCCGAGCTCAGCGAGGGAACGCCGGCGGGCTCTGCAGGAAGGGCAGGAGAAGCCGCAGCTGGCTTCACACCTCCCGAGCGAGGGAGCGCCGGGCACTGACCCTTCCCAGTATTCCCATTCCTCGCCGCTGGCCCCATACAAAGCAAGCCTTAGGAACTGGGGGTGGCCGCTTCTGGCTGCCCGCAGCGCGAGATCCGGGAGGGCGGAGCGCTCCGCGTGCCCGTCCGCCTGTTGTCACCCCCCTCTGGGTGCCGGGGAGCGTGCGGTACACCCGTGCGGTCGGGAGTTTCCCGGGCAGGAGGCGGGGTGCCCCGGGCTGCCCTGCCTCGCACGCCGTTCCCTACCCCGTGCCTTCACTGGCGCTATGGGAGATGAGTATTTTTTGCAGTTCTGATGGCAGAAGCAAGTTCACTCGTGTCATTGCTGATTTTTGACAATTTGCTGCAGGTGTAGGGTAGAACTGGTATGAAATTGCTGTAGAGGACAAAATCAAAAGCCTATTATGGTGATGTGATGCAATTTTCCCTCCTCTTCCTCCTCCTCATCAGTGGAAGTATAAAAGCCCTTCTGTCGGTCAGGGTCAGGTGCACACACGAACAAGCAGCAAGCCAGCCCTGGATGTAACCGGGGTCTGGGGTGCGAGCAGCCGCACTGGGGACACCGGCCGCAAGGATCTGAGCTACCGAGAGGCTGCGGCAGCAGCTCAGGATCAGGAGTCGGGGCTTTCGATAACCGGATGGTTTCCACCCCGCCGCAGAAGCCCCCTCCAGCGTGCCCAGGACACCCACCAGCCGCGTGCGCCCCGGCTGCCGCGGGCCAGCGTGCGAACGGCCCAAGGACAAAACGCCGGGTGCTGGCAGCCATGTGAAGGAAGGAACAGGGCTGCAGCTCGGCAAACCTCCAGGCTGATTCCTTATCAGCTCAGAGAGGTTTCTGTTAAAAATCAGCCCATCAACGCCTTGTTGAGCTGTTTGATCCTCGCGAGGTTGGTCTGGCAGCGGCTGAGCTGCCAGCAGCGCTCTGTACGTGTGCAAATCCGCTGCCCATCGCTCGCTGCGCAGGGGGATGGGGGGACGTGCACCTTCGTGCCCCTCCAGCTCCCTGGCAGGGGGGATGCGCTGAGTCGGGTGCTGTCTGCCTGCCCGTGGGGCTGAGGGCTCGCAGGGACCCCAGGAGAAAGCGGGAACGTGGGTTACAGACACAAACCCCGCTCCCTGATTTGTACTTTGCAGACCGAGTGCTGAGCCTCACCTTTGTCTTCTCGTCCGCCCGGGTGCCCCCCGCGCACCGCTCTCCTCGCGCGGGGGGTGAGGGAGGACGGGGGCTTCCAGGTGGAAGAATAGTGACTGTGATAAATCAAAGTCAATCAGCTTGGGACCTCTGTTATTCAGGTTTCGTTGCTCCAAGATGCGGCACAAAAATCAAATGGTCGAGGTTATTCAATTATCGCTTGTACCAGCAAAGGGGAATCTGATCATGTAATGGGGCTGCATCAATATTATTTATGTGAAGAGGAGCTCTGCCTGCTGTCAGGTGGGAGAGCTGCAGAAGTCCTACAGGTGTCCAAGTGTTTCTCTCTCTTCCCCTCGCCTCCTTTTTTAATAACCTAATCTGATGTCTCTCTAAGATCAATAATAGCGCAGGGCACATGATGACAACCTGGAAAACATTTTCCCCCGAGCGAAGGGAGCGCGTCTCAGCACAGAGCCTGTGAGCAGCTTTCATCCTAGCACAGCCGGGAAGATGGGGCACGGCACGGTAAATGAAAGCAGCGTGCAGCCACCTCCCGCTGCACCCACCTTGCTAGCCCGGTACCTTTCATCTGCTCTTTCTCTGTTAAAGTTGTTCTTAACTGGTATTTCAGGGTAGCGTTTGGGAGCTGGCTGCCGCTCAGCAGCCTGTGTGCTCCTCCGCCTGCTACGCAGGGCTGGGGGTGCTGCCCCCTGCGTGGGGTGCGGGCGTGCGGCCTGAACAGTTCTGCCCTGAGGGCTGGGAGGTAAAGCTGGAAGATACACGGTGCCTCCTCCGATGCTCAGGGTGCTCCAACTCCTTATGGTGCAAGGAGAGGTGAACCGGGCTGTGCCAGGGCTTCTGTGGCTGCTGACGTGACGGTGGGGAAGGAAGGATGTCTTGTGAGGAGCGGCTGAGGGACCTGGGGTTGTTCAGCCTGGAGAAGAGGAGGCTGAGGGGAGACCTCATCGCCCTCTACAACCGCCTGAGAGGAGGGTGCAGTGAGGTGGGGGTTGGTCTCTTCTCCCAAGTAACAAGCGATGGGACGAGAGGCAATGGCCTCAAGTTGTGCCAGGGGAGGTTTAGATTGGATATTAGGAAAAACTTCTTCACGGAGAGGGTTGTCAAGCACTGGACCAGGCTGCCCAGGGCAGTGGTGGAGTCCTCATCCCTGGAGGTATTTAAAAGCCGGGCAGACGAGGGGCTTAGGGACATGGTTTAGTAGTGGCCAGGGACGGTTGGACTCGATGATCTTAAAGGTCTTTTCCAACCAAATGATTCTGTGAAGCGGTGCCCGGTGTGGGGGCTCTGCTCGTGGCCGTCCCTTGGGCTGTGGGTTGCTAAGCGCAGCCCTGACATCCCACACGGGGATGGTCCCTGTGGCCAGCGTGGCTGCTCGGGCGCTCAGCACTAGTCATCCGCATGGTACAGCGCGGGTCAGAGCCCCTCTACGCTTCATCCATGCTGGGGGCAGCGTTCATTAACATTTGTGTCTTCAACTGCTCGGCACGCTGTGCCACACAGCACGTGCACGTGGTGCCGAATCGGCGGCTGCACCTTCGTGCCGGCTGTAGCTGTTCCCCGGCGCTCGCGTCGGTGTGTGTGGCTGTTCGCCCCGTGGCTGAGAAGGGGGGTCCTTGGGCGGAGATTTCAGCAGTGGCAGCAAAAGCTGAGGGGGCACCACTTGGCACGGCACGGAGGCAGCGCCCGAAGCAGCTGCGGGAAGCCGGCAGCAGCAAACACGGGCTCTGCAATATTTATCTGCCCAGCGCCAGCCTGCTGACTGCCAGCGCGTGGGAGAGGAGGAGGATTAGGGAAAGCTATGCATAACGTTTCACACGTCTCTGCCAAGTAATGTTAATTACACCTACTGCAAACGAATCTGCTGTCTGGTCTGTGCCCTCTCCCCTCCCTTCCTCAGGGACCCAAAGGGCCGAGGAAGTCCCCCCAAGCACCCTCGCCCCCGCAGCACAGCGCAGCCGCCTCCGAAAGGAGGAGAGCGCCCGCTTCACAGCGAGCAGCCGTGCTGGAGGAGCGTGCGGGAGAAGGGGAGCACTGCTGGGCATGGCTGGGCTGAGCTGACGCTGAACCAAAGGGGATGCAGCCCTCTGGAGAAACCTCCTGCGAGCCCGCAGGCCGTGGGGGTGAGCGCCGGGAGGTTAAAAGCAAGGGGTTTGCTGCCGGGAAGGATGGCAGCCTTTGTCCCCGGGGTGCTGGTTGTGTTCCTCCCCGGCACGCGTGTTCGCCTCTTCTCGCTGCGGTGCCCGCAGGGCGCTGGGCTGGCGCTGGCTGCGGTGGGCTCAGGTCGGAGCCATCTGACCATCTCCACCCTGGCCTGGCTGCGGGCCAGCGCCGCCGCTCCTTTCCGCAGGAGTGCGGGCAGTCGATAGACACGGCTAAAATAAAGTTGTGAACAGCAGCAGGAGCCAGAATAGCAACATCAATAGCAGTTCCCAGATAATGATCTAATTAGCACAAACAACAAGTTCCCGCTAATGCCTCTTGTTCTTCCAGCCCCCTCCTTTCTGCTCGCCCGTCGTTATTGACTGCTCTGGCAGGGGCGGCCGCGCTCCCCCAGCTCTGGGGCCGCGGCTGCGCAGGTTTGCTTACGGCTGGCTTGAATTGCTGCTTCGGAGGACGCGTGCGGTGGAGCTCGGCTGACATGCGTGGGGTGGCTGCGTGGCGTGGCTGCGTGCGGGAGGACAATCAGCTCTTCGGCTTTTGCAGCTTGCTGGAGGCCTTGGGAAGGTTCTGCTCCTACTGCATGTCCCCAGCGGTAAAAATAAGGATGCGGACGCTCACCCACTGCAGTGGAGGGTGGGAGCTGACTGCTCGTGGAGGGCTTGGAAAGCTGTGCGTGAAAGATGCTTGACAGGAGCAAAGATTAGAGATTATTATCGGAGGAGCAGACACAAGCTGTTCCTGTCCGTGCCCTCCCTGCCCTGCCCTGCCTCTGCACCTCCCTGCCTCTCTCCCATGGAAACAGAAAGGCTCTTTCTTGCCATTGAGGCCCCAGCTTGACAAGTATTGGCTTCACGCTGCCACTTCCGCAGCAGTCGGTGGCTACCATGCTGGCTGTTGCTTTGCCCGCGGTTGCGTGGTGGGCAGGACCCTCGCATTTGCCCGTTTCAAAGGTGCTGGAAGCCCGTGGCTTCCCCGGGTTTGAGATGGTGGCTGAGGGGATCTGATCCCCGGCAGATGCTCTGGGGAGCCGCGGCTGCTCATTCCCCGGGATGTGGAAGGCACGGCCGGAGCCGCAGCCTGCGTGGCCGGGACTCGCGCGGATGGGAGAGCAGGTGGAGCAGAGGGGAGGTGGGGAGCCTCTGCCCTGTCCCTCAGCAGCGTTGGGATCCTGACGAGTGAGATCGGCGATGAAAAGCTGTGTTACGATCTCAAGGGAAACACGCTGTGTTGGGGACGGGCTGGGAACTCATTTAGAGCTTGTTCCGGGCGGCTGGCTCTGGAGAAAGCGGGTGCTGGGGTGCTGCGCCGGGACGGCACTCCCGGGGATGCCCACGCGCGCCTCTGGCTCGCAGCGGCCTGGCGTATCAATATTAGCCCAACCTGCTGAAGCAGAAAACGGAATTAGCTTTTTCCATGGCTGTTTGGGTTCCAGTAACCTCTCAGCAGGGGCTCTGAACCTGCGCAGGTGAGGAGATCTGAGATCAAGTTAGTGTTTTTTTGGTTTTTTTTTTTTTCTTCTGTCTTCATCCCGAGAACCTGCTCTCCCCCAGGCCCAGCTGCGCATTCGTACGCGGGGAGCACCCATCCTCATGGCAGCGGTGACCGGTCTGGGGCTGCAGCTCTGCTGGCCAGGAACGAGGGACCCCCGCTTGTTTCTGTGTTGAGTTTAAGCTTCTGGTGATGGTGGGGAGAAGAGCAGGTCTCTGGAAGGCTGTGCCGGGGGGCAGGGTTTGTAACACACACACGCAAGATCCAGAAGTATTTTTTTAACTTGTTTCTCTGCACTGAAGATCTTCGAACTGGCTTTAGCCTACGCACCAAATCACTTCACAGTGATCCTCTGCTCTGTGTTTATGTCCCCTGCGGATGAGGATCTGAGTCCACTCTGGTCCATAAAATCACCTGTCCCAAGTGTTTAACAGCCAGGAATCTGTCTGTAAGGCTGGCTTAAAAATCATGACACTTAAAAACAACCATCCAAAATAATTTGTAAGTTTGGCCTCTGCTTGTTAAGGTTTCAGGGTGTCCCTGCCAAACTTTGCCCTGCATCTGCAAGGGTGGGGACTCCCAGCACAGGATCAGGAGAGCTGCTGGATTCACCCCTTACTTCAGGCAACACATTTCATAGCGTTTTAGTCTTTTTGGCCAGTGAGTTTTTCCTAGGGCGGTCTTGCTCAGGTCCTCGGTGTCTCTAAAGGCCGGCCAGCCTGCGCGCTGCAGGGGGGGCTCAGCCCCGTGCGCCCAGCTCTGACGCCTCACGGCTGCCGGTTGCTGCTGCGGCCGTTGGCTTCACGGCTTCGCCAGGGCGATGGAGCGTGCCCACGGCTGCACCGCCGCCGCCCCGTCCGGGCAAAGGCTCTGCTTGGTGCTGCGTTGTGATGGAGAAGGTGCTGACTGGCACCGCGAGCAGCCCACGGGCTGGTGACCTCACTTACTAAACT
Organism: Balaeniceps rex; assembly: GCA_013401315.1. Classification (NCBI taxonomy): domain Eukaryota; kingdom Metazoa; phylum Chordata; class Aves; order Pelecaniformes; family Balaenicipitidae; genus Balaeniceps; species Balaeniceps rex. The sequence continues at coordinate 202,121 of VYZW01059157.1, read as the reverse complement.
CGACACAAACCCTGCAAGGGTGCAATTACTAGAACATCATTACTGCTGATTAGTGTTCACCTAAAATGACTCTTCAGATTAAAAACCCCTCAAACAAACACATCCGTGATCCCCGGCCTCCCAGCCCCGTATTCCTGTGGTTGTTCTGGCTGCTGATTTGCCATTCAGAGCCTCGCTTCCCCCAGCCTTGCCCGTCTGCTGAGCTGTGCCCGTGCTTGGACCCGCTGGGAGCGGCCGCGGCCAGGCTCCGGAGCCTCGGTCGCTGAAAGCTGTCAAGTGCACAGAGATGTTCTGGGTATTTTCAGCTGAGAATTTAGCTCTGCTCTGATGAAGCCTAACAGCCTGCTAAAGAGGTTTTATTCAAATCGAGGTGTTATTGACTAATCCCTCCGTGCAGCAGCTTCTGAGATGCCCTGTGTTTCCTGGGCTGTTTTTTTTTTTTCTCTCTCTCTCTCTCAACCTTCAAAATCAAGAAGGTTAAATTTGGAGGGACGAGAGCTCCCCAGCCCAGTCTGGTAACACCAAGGAGCAGAGACGTGGGTTGGTGGAACAGGCGGGACCTTCCCGAGCAGGCTGTGCCGCGGGCGCAGAGCGTGGTTCGGGCAATGGTCGCAGTGCGGTGCCCAGTGGCAGGCAGGTAGTTGAGGCTCGGGTGATCTGCAGCGAGGACCAAAGGTTCAAACCTCTCCCAAAGCACAGTTTCAGCGCCTGGGTGTGCCAGGAGGAGGGGTCGGGCATTAGCCCTTGGGTACAGAAGCGTCGGGCGCTTTGTGTGGTGTGGAGGACGCCTGGGGCTCTTGCAGCCGTGGTGGGAAGGGCAGCAGGAGCAGTCGCTGCTGCCTGGACACTGGGGCGGTGCTGGAGGAGCTGCTGCCCGGGGACCTTCACCCTGAGGTGGCACAGGAGGAGTGCGAGAGCAGGGCAGGCTGCGTTGGCACCCTGTCATGGAACCGCTGCCTTTTGTGCAGCCCGGCGCCGGCGCAGGCCCTGTGAGGGCCACGGGGCTCCTACCCAAAAGGACGGATGCGGTTAAATGCAGGTGGCTGCGTAAAACGCTGCGGGGTGGCCGGGAAGGGTCGGAGGGGGAAGGCAGGGCCCAGAGGGAGGATTTTAGCCTGGGTGGCTTTTGCCTTCCCTTCTTGGGCAGCTGCCAGTTCCTGGCAGAAGCAGCAGCAGTGGGTTCTCCCGTCGGGCTCGCCCACGCTGCTGGAAGCCAGCAGACCCCAGCGGCCAGCCCGGGTCCGGAGCTGGCGCAGAGCTGCGGCTGAGCTCAGGAATAGCCACAGGCGCTCGCCACATCCCCACGCATTTTGATGCAGCCAGACGTCCTCCCCCTCTCTCGGAGGAGCTAATTACGGTGATGTTAATAAGACAGAGGTGCTGATGCTGCCCAGGGTTTTAATGACTCTTCTCCAAGTTTGCTGCTGCTTTTAGTGGAGAGACAGCAGAGGGGCGGCGTGGAAGGAGCGGTGGGCAGCGGGTGCCACAGGCAGGCAGCGGGCAGCAGAAGGCCTGCCTGTCGGGGCTGGGCCGGGCTGTAACAGCCTCGTACAGCCCCAGCGCTGCTGTCCGGGCAGCTCGCCGGTCAGCGTGCCCAGGCATGGGCTGGGGAAGGGTTTTCCTGGGAGGGCAGGGACGGTTTGGTGCCAGAATTGAGCCAGCCTGCCCCCCCATCAGCAGAGGGACCAGTGGGGTGGTTCTCCCTGTGCTGAGCGAGCCCAACCACGGTCCTCTGCTGCGTCTGCCCTCACTCCGGAGCTGCCTTAGCCCACGAGAGCGAAGATGCCTGCTGCGCGTCTTTGGTCCCAGCCAAAGCCGGGCTCTGGCCCTTGCGTGCTGGCTGCTCTGTCGGAGATGGCAGAGTAGCTGCGAGCATTTGCTGCTGCCTCCCACAGCGTCTTCTCCTTCTGGCCTCTACCGCTGCGGCAAACGTGCCCAAATCAGGGATGTGGCTCCTGGCCAAGTGTTGGGGGCTGCGGGCTCTTGGAGCTGCTTGTCCCCTTAGTGCCCAGCCCTCCCCCAAAGCTGGGTGACGGGTGCTAGATGGGAAGGTGCTAGATGGGAACATGGTGGTCAGCCAGGCCATGGCTGAAATGCCACCGTGAGTAGTATTTGAAATGGTCTGTCTGGGGGGAGAGAGGACAAACATTCGTGTGTGCATGTGGCCAGCGTGTGCTAGGATGCTCTAGAAACTGGAAATGACCGAGGAGAGGTGCTGGAGCACTTATGTAAAATATCTAAATAAATCTTTAATATTTCTAATTGCAAATGTACATAAATTGCACGGCCACATCATTTCTTTGAACACCAACAACTTTCTCTGTACATTATTACATAGTTTAAAAGGAGCTGAAGGCGATTCAGCGAACACTTCCACTTTGCTTTTGTTTGTTTGTTTTTAAACATACTTACAAAAAAAGATTTGTTTTTTCTTTATAAGAGGATATAAAACATAGCAACTGCTTATCAGGAACAAGTATCAGCCTAAGCAGATATACAGAGAGAGGTATATCTTAAGACACAGTGATGTATGATAAAGGAATATGTGAACATGGAGACTGCACGCTGGGGTACTGGTAGCTGATGCGGAACCACGTGGCATTTACAGCAATGGCACAGCTCAGGTGATCTGTGAAAGTCAGCGCTTGAACGTGACGCCCTTTTTCAAAGCGTGGTTGTTTCCGAATGTTGTGCAACGCCCTCAAGATTGGATTTGGTTTGTAAAGCCCATGAGCTGCATGTTAGCATGCTGCTGTCGTCCTCCCTCTCCCCCCATGTGTGATTTTCCCCAAGGGAAAAGAAAAAGGCAGCAGTTATCTGTGCAGGGTTCGAGCGGGGCTCGGCGGCTCTCAGAGCAGGGCAGGTGCCACGCGTCCAAGCCTCGCGGGTAAGCAGTCTCCTCCGAAATTGCCCTGAAGAATCCGATACCTACTTGGAGATGGGCAGCGCCCCTTCCCGGGGCCAGTGAAGGGATCTCCTGGTGGCCATCAGGCCATGCGCACCGACCCACGTCAGGTCCCAGTACTGGCCAGGCTGGTTTGCTCTGAACGCAAACGTTTGGGAAGAGGTTGACCCCACCAGTCGCTGCGGGCGGGAAGGACGGAGTGCTGCACGGGAGCCCTCCCGCCTACCCCAGGACAGCGTCAGAGTTGTTCCCTTGGGATTTTCTGCTTCACGCTCTCCAGGCAAAGCTACATCTTATGGCCAGGGCAGTGACCTCGGTGGAGCTGCTGGACACGGCTGTCGTAGGTGCTGCTGTCAGAAAGGCGTCTCCCAGGGGCTGCTACCCCTGCCCTGGGATCGCGGGGGGAAACGAGCCCCTTGCAGGTGGAATCTATGAGCCACACCTTGCGGCCGTCCTGGCCGAACGCACCAGCGCATTCTCCATCTCCTGTGACTAAAAATCCTCTCCTTGTTCATCACAGAACGGACCTCAGTAGGTTCCCTATTGCATCTGGGCATGGACATCAGTAACAGGGAAAAGCCTGTGAGTGCTCTGAGCTTTGGAAATTATTGATTACTTGCCGATTGCCTTCCTAGGAGAGCCTGTGATGCCTCTCTCAGGTCCACCAAGTCCCTTCTCCCTTCAGGAATATTCGTAGTAGCAGAACCTGTGTCCTGCACCCTGCAGCAACCTACGGGGCTGGCTGCCAGGCCAGAGGATTCAGCGTGTTCTCACAGTGCAATCAGTGCTTTACAACTGCAAAAGCAGAAAACAAAACCACCCGGACTCAAACGACAATGCAGAGTGACGCAGGACTCTTTGGATGGCAGCAGGATTTGCTTAAACTGGTGCAAAAGGGGCGGGTGACTACACTGTAGTATTAGCTGGCTTGGGGAAGTACCTAGAGCCCTCCAATCCTTTGGCACTGAAGCCATAATCCCTGTCCAAAACGATGCTACTTACAGTCGGCAGAGACCTTGGGATACTGGTCAGTCCATTTCATCCCCCTTCACACAAAACATCGCTCATTTTTTTTTTAGAAATGTTCACTACAGTTTAACAAAACCCCAAATCAAAACTCTTAAAACAGAATCCTGGAGGTGGACCAACCCCAAATCTGGATCCCTGGCTCCTCTCCCTTCCCTTCCCTCAGCTCCCCAAAGGGAGGAGGCTGAAATCGCCATCTGTGTCTGGATCCAGATTTGCTCGTTTGAGTCCACCTCTCCAAAACAGCAGTGAGATACAGCCAAATCCTGACCGAATAAGCAGCACCAGAAGTAAGTTACTATATACAACTGTTAGTGAGATAGATACGGTACAGTAAACACTGAAAACATTTACAAAAAAAATATTAAGACTTGTATTAAGATAAAAATCTGAGTGTGTTTTCGTTTTGCTTACACTTTGACGAGTTTGCACTAGAACAGCCTCTTACTGTAGAACGCGCAAGAACGGAAAAGAAAATGGAGCAGATCACAAAACATTTACGGATAGTGGTTGCTTTGCTCTGGTGCTGCAAGCACCTCTTGTGATTGATTGCCTCTGGTATTGCTACGCCAGGTACCGGGGCCGAGGCCATGTTGGGTAACCGGGCCGCGCGGGGCTGGCGCACGCTCTCGCCGGCTCCCTCGTGCTCGCTCACGCACGCAGACATACACACACGCACATATATAAATGTACAGTTTATAAATAACAGAAACACAAACCGAAGTAACAGAACTGAACTGAGCCTGGATCTTAAAACCGACCCCCAGACCTTTGCAGGGGAGGGTCAGATTTAGGTCCAGTTGTTGACAGTTGCAGGGGAAAAGAGATGGGGGAAAGGGGGGGATCTCTACTGTAACAAGACTTCGTTCTGATTTGAATTTCTTTTCATACTGGCTCAGGAAACTAAGCAACAACTCCAGAAGGTGTTGGCACTGGAACTTTTGAGAGTTTAATAACTCGCTGTGGAAGGATTTAAGCGTTCCTGCTACTTCAGCAGAACGATGTGTGTTCAGTAATTTGCAAGTCTGAGGTTAACCAGGAGTTTCTGACAGATGGGGGTGGGGGGGAGCAGTGCCTTGGCTTGTGGTTGAGGAGAAGATTAAGCTGGACTGTGCTTAGCTTCAGTACTAAACAATTGTTTTGTGGGTGTTTCTTTTTTCCAGCTCTTATGGAGAGCACTGACTGCATCCCAAAATTACTTCCATGTATGAATGGAAACATGTTGCTGGTGCCCTGTTAGCGTTTCCATTCCTCTACGTTACTTCTCTCTTGAAAAACGTCTGTCTCTTGCAACACAAAATCTTTTTTGAAACTCAAAAACAATCAGCTCTAAGCATACATCTCAGTCAGGGCACCAGCAGTTTAAAGTAGTCTTTTTTTTTTTTTTTTGCAGGGTTCTTATAATGTGTTTGACTCTGAGCCAGTGGCAGATGTACATGTACGTACCCAAGGGTTCACAGTACCCTGTGTACTCCTAACCTGTCTGGGTCTTTCGCCAGTTGTAACCGTGTCAGTTTTGTGAGGTTCTTCAAAGCCATCTGTGCTAGTCTCCAAAATTCAAAGGTGACAGTACTTGCCATAAATACTTAGTTATTACTTTTCTCTGAGGAGCTCCGTTTGGGGTCTGCTGTGCGACTGCACCACTCTGCAGGCGTTGGCGGGGCGTGGAGACCTCAGTGCAACACGGTCGCTCCTCCAAGGACCAAGCCGCACCGGGCTTGGCCCAGGGCTTCCAGGGAACAGAAAAACATTTAGGGGGGGAAAAAAAAAAGGCATCTTTAATTTTGGAAACAATTGCATGTGGAAGAATGCTGTTAGTGAGCCTTATGGCTGTGGGGCAGCGTGGCAATGCAGAGCTCACTGGCAAACAGTGTCCTGCTCAGGCAGCCTAGGTAGTGGGAGGCTGGAGACGGTACCTAAGCTGTGCAGAGCTCAGTGAGCATCCTAGTCCCTTTGACTGTACATTTACACATGGCAGGAGGAGCTAGGACAGGCGTTGAGCAGTGTATTAAACTTTAGTGGGAAGAATAGGCAGATGTCCTGTACACTGTACACTGTCATCCGTATCTCAGAGAAATCTCTCTGGCTCTTGGTACGAGTGACCTGCTCTGAGAGTGGGAGTCATGAAGTACTAACTTAAAAAAAAACCAAACAAAAAACCACAAACCAACAAACACACCGTGGCGGCAGGTCAGCGGCACAATCCCCCGTTAAGGAGGTGACCCCTCCGCCGAGCACAACGTGTCTGAATGTGCCGAATCTGCGTGTTTCAGCAGTTAGGAAAGTCTAATCCTGGCTTATGCCTGCACAGTGCTCCTGACAAGGGGGCTCTCGGTGGTGGCTGCTGTTCTTGTTGGTTACTCCCTTATGACCATGTTTTACATTCTTCGAGCCGGTTAATTTCCATGCAGTGCTCATTCCCAATTTAAAGAGGACAGTATTCCAGAAAATGGGATCTTTTTTTTTCTAATGCATACTGTGAAAGAAAAGAAATACAATTACCGATCTTCATGGTTCTTCAGGGCTTTTTCTTGTTTCTTTGTCTGTTTTTCTCCCCAGAAATAGTAAAAATCTCCGCACAGAGCATTACATCCCCATAAAGAACCCTTTGTCAAGCAAGAAGCTGGCCATTTCACGTAGCCCCTCACTCCCCCTCTACCACAACGGGCACCAGGACATCCAGCCCCTGTACCTCATTCACAGCTCAGGGACCAAGCTCGGGCAACATTTACTTGATTCTGTGGCTAGAAGTGTGTGCGTGGGGGGGACGCTGCCCTGCGGCTACTGCTTGCAAAGACTCTTCCCCGTTATTTGTGAGAGAGCAGAAGCTGTAGAGAGGAATCAAGTCACCATTCACCGGGTGCCAGCTCCTCCCTCCACTTGCGTGCCAAAGCCCTGGGCTTGCTCTGGTCCCCTGGGCTGCCCAGGGACCCCCACCAGTACCAGTCGTGCCCTTCTCTGCTGCCCTGCCACCGTGGGTCCCCACGCAGCACCCCTTTGGCTACCGCATCGCACGATGACCTTTCATCTGGACTGTGCTCCCTCTACAGGCGGGGTTAATTAAGCACTAATTAGCTGCGTAAATGCCCTGCGGACAGTCACCCCCTGTAAGTCAGTGGCCTCACAAAAGCCACGTCGGGAAAGACGGCTGGGCTGGGCTCGGGGTTTGCTTTGGGAGAGGGCTGTGCTCCGGGGCGAGCCACAGGAGGAGCGGGCCAAGCTCTGCTGCCATCCCTCGTACGGCTACATCCAGCAGCACACTTAAACTGGCCTTACTGGGCCATTGCCTGCTGCAGGCTCTGCCCAGCTCCCTTTATTTCGCTTACTGCAATGACCAGGATGTTATTGCTTGCTGGGAGGGGTGAGGCATATCCTTTGGGCAGTTTAGAAGGAAAAGGTTACTTTTGTTTAAACATTAAACACTGATTTAAATCCAACAGTGACAGCGATTCTCAAATATATGTTATTTCCTTATGCCACTCATCTCACACTCGATCTTTCCGTCCCCTCAATGTGCTGGCATTAGCATCTCCCACAAAGGCTCAGTCAAGCGCGCCGTCCGCAGTAAGGAGCTGGTTTCTCTGGGGGGAGAGAGCAGCCGTTCTTTGAAGCCGCGGCTCACACCTGCTGCTGCACGGTCTCTCTGGCCAGGCCTCCTCTCCTGCGGCAGCGCCCTCCACGCGTTAACAATTACTGCTGTTTCTGAATTCTCCATTCTCTGTAATCTGCAATTTAGTTGGGTTTGTGGGGGAGATCCCATTACGCGTCTGCATGCTGTACCTCTCTTTCAGCTGAGTAAGGGCACTCATTAACCGTGCGTTGGCAGCATCCAATGAAGCAATGCGTTTCTCCTGCAAACGAACGGGCAGAGGGGAACGGTCAGTGGAAACGCGCGGAGACCTGGCCCTCTGCGATGCCGGGCTGGTCCTGAGACAGCGACCCTCTTGGACCAGGACCCTTCTCTTTGGCATTCTTAGGGCTGGGTTTCTGAAGTTCTACGCAGCGGGTTTTTTTAAATCCGCTGCTGCTAGCAGGGCCACAAATGTACTTTGCCTGTGAAATGCGAGCTAAATTCCTTTTAGCATCCTGAACAAAATGGAGGTAACATAGTTTCTCTAATTCTTCAGTTATACAGAAATTCATTGTACTATTTGCTCTAACTGCAGCTGTTACAAAGACAGTAAGACTCCTCTTCTAAAACCCCATGCCCTCCCAAGATAGTTATTCCTGTCAGCGTTTAATTGGTTTTGTTAGGGTAAATTAATAGTTTAAATGACTTGTTGCCTCCCAGGATGGCTTTGATGGCAACTCTCAGCGATTACGGTATCGTAAGGATGGGAGCAAGAGCTTCCGTGTTGCAGCCTGCTTCTGCCGCTCCTGCTCTTTGCGACACTGAACAAGCCATCATCCCTCCCTGTCTGCCGTTAGCGGGAGGGAACAGAACCAACTCAGAGGGGCACAGCAGTCTGCCTGGCTGAAGGTCCACGTACGAACACGTCCGACACTATTGTACAGCCTGAGATGACACAAAGAGAACAGCGCAGACTGGCTCATGGTTAAGAGCCTCACAGGTAACACGCAGGATGGCAGGAGACAGGACGGCCTGTCGAGAGCTGCTGGCAGGCTGCAGTCCGCACCGCTCGCACCTTACGGACCCCCTGGATCTGCTGGGCTTTGCCGGAGTGCAGAAGGGAACACGATGATTTACCAGCTTTGAACAAATTACTCTACAGAAAAACAGTGATTCTTTTTACAAAGTTACTACTGTCTCATCTCCTTTTTAATTAGCTATACAGTAAATTAGTCACGAGTAGTGATTCACAAGTGATGAATAAGGCTGTTAAGAGTAAGCCTAGAATATACTATCACCTAGCCACAACCTGTAGGAAGGCCTAGCTGCTAAGAAGATGCCTCTGCCTAGACAAATTAGAAGATCGTGGACCGTATTTTCAGATTCTCTTTTCCAAGCACCTGTCATCTGATGCTCCTCTGCCATTGTGATCTATAGCAATAACTGAGCTTCCCAATCCTGCAAGCCACAACCCAAAGGCTGAAAAAACATGTCGGCTTTGCTCTGGCCAGGCTTTGTGTTCCTTGTATCCAGGTCCTGTGGAGCATGAAGCACAAAGCAAAGCTCCGGGGACCTCAGACTGAGCCAACGAGGATATGATCCTTCCACAAACTGACTGAATTGTGGGCATGATCCTTCCACAAACTGCCACCCCCCACTTCCTCTGCGTCGCCTGCCAAGCTCCAAGGCTGGAAACAGCTGTACAAATGCGAATGCTGTGACAATAAATCACATCCTGCTGAAGTCTGACCAGCTCTGCCACTGACTGCAGCTTGGTGCTGACTCACCCATGCGCGCAGCGTCGCCGTGCCCGAGCTGGCACTGCTGCATGGCAGGGAGGCTGCGTGTTGGCAGACTCACCCTGAAAAAGAGCTGCAGCCCTTGGTATCGGGGACTTACCTGTGCATCGATAATCTTCTGCTTGGAATCCACGGCAGCCTGCATTTCTGCATGGTCCTTCTTTAACTCCTCCTCAACTGACATCAGTCTGGGAGCCGAAGAGACAAGAAAAAAATTACATTTGTTGGGCCCTGCTAAGCCCAGATATTAGTCTCATGCATGTCTAAATCAGCCACCCAGAGTGAATGATACAGATCACGGCCTCATTTAGTCCTTGACACCAAGGAAGCAAAGGGGTGATGTACATCTTCAGAGATGTACATAGGCTGTACAGAGCACATCGGAAGAGATGTGAAATACCAGAGAAGCCAGTCTACAGAGGAACTGGCCTCACATTGCGGCCTCCGTCATCCGTACCAGGTCAAACTGTCTTGTCTGAAATTGCAACGCTGAGGCACACATGGAGATGCTCCCAGGACCCGCAGTTGTGCATTCGAGCGCAAAGGAGACGCACAGTCATTGGCACTACCTCTTCTTACACACGAACCAAGAGTTCAGAACCAGTCTTTTTTGTGGCTCTTACTCTTCTCTAGAGATGTCTACCGCAGACTGTCCCAAAGCTTAACTGTCCAGTTATGAGGGCTGCTTAAAAGCACCAAGTTGGCTTGGCTCGGGCAAAGGTGAAGCTAGCTGCACTGGAACAGTCTAAGTCCCAGACAAATGTAAACACCACATCCCACTGGGTGGGAGAAAGGGATTTATAGCTGGAAGTAATGGGATGGCGATGAGATCTTTAGCTAAATATCAGGAAAAGCACATTTTGATCATTACATCTATTGCTCATATGAACAGAAAAGCAAGCCTGCCAGCTCCTCTGAGAACTGGGGCAGGCTGCCAGCTCTCCCCTCCTCAAGTTTTGCCTTTGTGAATCAGGAAAATGTCAGGGTTTTCCTTGTCCCAGGTAACACTGATGGGGGGACCCAAAGAGTCAGGGCTTGAAATTCCCTGCCCGCCGAGGGGCTCTAACCCAGAAGGGCTGAAAATGAATAAATGCTGGAAAATCCACATGGGAAACCTGCCTGCACCTCCAAAGAAACCCGATTCTCCTGAGCAGGGGTCAGCTCTAACGCCAGCCAGGTTGCCCGCCTTATTGTCATCTCCAGCACTCCCACCCCCCCCGTACCTGCTGATGATGCCCTTCATCTGGATCTCCTTATCCTCCTGCTGTCTCCGGAGCCGCTCCTCGCTCTCCTCCAGCCTGGCCTGGTACTCCAGCATCAGCTTCTGCGTTGTCTCCTCCTGGCACTTGAAGCGAGTCTCATACTCCTCCAGCTTCTTGTTGGAGATGCGAAGCTTGTCCTGCAGCACCACTAGGTCCTGCTGGTACTACAGCATGCAAGGACAGACACAGGAGGAGAAAACACATGTGGCATGTTACTTAGGAGGGTTTTGCCCTTGCCAGGGTTGTCCCATAACCCCATTATGCCCCTCTCCTTGCATTAGACTAGCTGCAAACCCGTATCAGATAACCCTGCTTGCCGACACCTCCTCTTCAGTCTTCTCCACACTGTGCTAGGAGCGATGCTGCGTTCCGCTGGGCGGGCAGGTCACTGGCAGGTTCAGAGAATGGGTTGTTAGCAGAGTCTGGCATTTCACATGGGGAATGCAGGTTAGAGTGAGTGAATGGCAAACGCATCTGGCATCGTCCTCACACCGACAGCACAGGGCTAAACACAGGCAGGAGAAGCTGCACTGGTGGGATTTTGGGTTTACACATGAGCTCTTCAGTCTACAACAATAAACGTGGGCGCTTTGGAGCTGCTGGAAGCCAAGCTGGAGCTGTTAGTGCCTCCTGCCAGGCTGCAGGCCCTGCAGCGGTGACAGACGCAGGCCACTGCCCTTGTGGCACAGAGTGGCCGCCCCTCATCAAGGCGAGGGCAACTCGCTGGCGTGAGCGGGGCCAGTGAGCACTATCGCCTTTTGGGACCCAGCACTTTAAACAGCGCAATCAGATGTCAAACCAGGGTTCAAGCTGAGAAGAGCTGCTGCATGAAGCCAAGACCCCACAGTCATGCCGTTCATTCAGATGAGGCTAAAAATCATCAGCAGAAGAATCACATAAAGCAATTGAAAAAATTAAGAGCTTTCTAACTCAGTGAAAGTAGGTTCAGCTATCGCAGAAGCACAGCATTCAGTACAACTTGCTTTGCTAAAGGAAAACCCGGTGCATATCTGTACCAAAAAAAAGACTTTAATTTCAAAAAGTTATCTTTGGAAATTGTTTTTTAAAAAAAAATCTCAACCGGAATAACCTTAGAATAATTAACATGCAGCTGGTAATTTGACAAGCTGCTTTTAAAGAGTCAGATATGGGAAAAAGCTTCCATCTGAGTCACGAAGTCTGTTACAAAGCTACAAGTGTTATTCATGAACTGACAGAAATGCACTTAATTGTGTATTGACTTGGCTACCTGAAAATACGGCCTTCTCCTTTGGCCATTGCCACCTGCGTAAGCACTCAAACGACGGACGTGGTTGTGTCCCAGTTTCGAGAGCCCTGCTGGGGAGCTGGACCAGCAGATCGGCTCGTTGGGAGAGGGGAACGCAGCCAGGCTGCTGCCTGCGTACTGGTCAGCTGGACCCCCAGCTTGTATAAATCCACATTGCTTGTATAAATCCCCTGACTTGACTGGCAAGGATTGAAAATTTACGGTGCTGATGGTCTTCCTGAATTGGCAAAGTACTCGAGCCGTGGCAGGCAGCTGGGCAGGACCACTGAGCTCCTTCTGCCTCGACAGGGACAGGCACAACAGATCACTCTGTTTTTCCTTTAGCAAAACTTTTACTGCGGCACTGAAACGACACAGTCTGCACACGTAACCTGGAGCGATGAAGGAACACAAATGCTCATACAGTTGCACAGAAGACAGAAGGCAGTTGCTTGAACAGGAAAGATTAAATACCTACCCTAGCCTTAAAATAGAAGCAGCGTAAGTGAGCTCAAATGATAGCAGGAGAGGCCTCAGAGACCGAAGGAGTCGCTCCTGTTCTAGAACACTTGTCTCATTCTCGGTTACCATTCGTGTCTTACAGTAATGGGGAGAGAGATTATGCTAACGGCAATCTTTAATGTCAGTGACTGATGTGACAGCAAAGTAACAAAGGATGCTGCATGGGCATGAGACAGCAGGCTCCTGGGGGCAGGGGCTCCCTCTGAACTTGGGACAGGGACCGGTTTGCTACAATACCGTCAGAGTTCGCAATCCCACCATCGTCTACCCTGAGCAGGGCCCGTGCTGGTGAGCCCCTCCCTGCACAGGACGGGGTGAGCCTGGCACGTCCCGGGGTGCAGCCGCCCCTCGGGCTGGCGTGGAAATAGAGCAGTCCCTGTCAGCGCCCACCTGGTAAAAGTGAGCCCGTTTCAGAGGAAAGGGTGCCAGGAAGGGCGTTAGCGACAACGCTCGGCAGGCACAGTGTCCGCACTGGAGGGCCATCTGCCCGCCTGCGGGAGCTGGCAGGTCTGAGCTGGAGAAGGCCAGCACACGTTTCTCAGTGTGCGGTCCTTCGGCATTTCACCTCACTCCAGTTCCACTGCAACAGCAAAGCTTGCCACTGTCGTCTCCATTAGCCTCGAATGAGAACTGAACGCTTTTTGAAGCCCTTCAATGACTAAATGCAGCCGTAACCCAGCGCATGATGCACCAGTCCGACAACGCCTTTTCTTTGATTTGCTGCCTACGAGCATCTCTGCTTCGGTGGGAGGCAAGATTTCTGTACCTCTGCAAACAAAGTCTGCTAAACACGTACATTTTTCTGTGTCAGCTGCTATCTGATCAGTACATGTCGGTGTATTTACAGGAATACCCCAGCAGCAGAAAGCCAGGAAGAAACGGGCTGAACTCTCACAAAACTGCCACGCTTTTCCTGGGGCAGCTGGGAGCCATTCCCTTGGACCTCCCAGTCCCTACGATACTCGCCTTTGGCATTTCACTTGAATTTAACAGGTGACAGTCCAAAAAATGATACAGCACAGCAAACTGAGAACAGGAAGGCTATCATAACAAAACCAGAAACATGTCTGTGCTGGAAAAACAGGAAAGCGGCTCAGGGAGGGTGATGCCTGCAGTTCTGTGGGACCGGGTGGTAACGCAACAGAAGAGAAGCACACTGAGGAAACATCCCAAATGCTAACTGTGCCCAGCTGCAGCGGTCCTGGCAGAGCCAGGCTGCTGAGAAAGCACCTTGCAGAAGCAGCAGTCAGCAAAGACAGGATCTTCTCAGCTCTTGACTGCTGGATCCTTATTTCTAACCCTCCTTCTTCACCCCTAGCCAGGCCTATTCTGTCTCTCCCCTTCTTCTCCCACTGAATATTCTGGAACTGATTTCCTGACAGAGCCCCAGGTTGCTCAGGGCCCAGTCTGTGTGACACAGCCATGAGCTCGGGGCGCTGTCACTGCACCACTGAAGTCACCCCAGGCCCCGGTGCTGTCTCTGTGACCAGAATCTAAACTTAATTTTGAGGTCTGTTTACAGCCTTTTGACATGGAAGCTGCTTCTTGCTACATGTCCTTGTTGTGAGGCACAAGGCTGCCTGTACCTTACTCTCATCTCTTTTATAGGTGTGCTTAATTCACTTTTTAAGCTTTCTCCCCCTGCAGCCGGGGAGAGTAGGAACGGGGGAGGTCACAGGCACTGGCTGGCTTCAGAGTTTGTTGCAGAGCAGCACCAGCACCTGATTCCTGGCTCCTGTTCTTTCATCAGAGGGTAATTCCAGTCACTGAGTGTGTGAAAACCTCCCAAACCTTCCCCAGAAGCGCCCCGTGAGGCTGAGCAGCCAGGCACAGAGCAAACTGACATCCCTCTCTCCTGGGCAGGGACGTGCCACACAGCCCACCTTGTCCCCAGGGTGCTCAGATGAACGACATTCAAGGAAATCCTCTCTCTATTTAGAAACTTGTTTCAATCCAATCAGGTTTTACCTTTTCTGCTTGGCTGAGCTCGTCCTTATTCCTGAGCTTATCCCTGTGCTTGGAATCTGGGTCAATGCTTTCATCTTCTAAAAACTGCATGTTCATATTCAAAAGCCAAGCAGCAGTGCGGTCCAGGGCATTGGGGTTCACAGGAGAAGGGGCCTACAATGAAACATACAACCATAACAAAAGAAAAACCTGTAACAGAAATGGTCATGAAGCTGGAGAGAGAGAATTTCCTTCCAAGCCCTCTCCCATGCTGCTCAAACAGCAACGAACAAGTCTGAGCTACCAGAGCCGTAGGGCTGGGGGTAGGAACAACTCCTGGTCTGCACCTCATATTATTTTAGGTCAAACAGCCTTTGACAGGCCAAGTTCTTCCCTGTGCCATCCCCACAGAACAGACGTGCAACGGTGCGCTGCCATGGCGTCCTGCTGACAGTCACGAGCCCAGGTTTCTGAGCAGGTCCCGTCACCTCAGGAGGACGCGACCTGAGAAGGTGCCGAGCTGCAGGCAAACAGAGTGGCTTGGCGTGGTAAATTCACTCTGCGAACTGGGATTTCACTCAACTCTTCGGTCTCTTTTCCTGAGCCGTCTTTTTGCTTGCTGTGGAGACTTCGAACAGATAAAAGCAGATCTGCAAACTGGAATGCTACTTCTGGTCATGCAGGTGCCTTCTTGGAAAATAAAGGTTTCTTTTTGGCTGAGACTACACTTACGATGCTGGAGAGGTCTAAATGCTCGACATCTTAGTAGTTCATCTCTAGGTTTGTCAATGTAGCTATGGGAGCTCAAGGAGCAGCGCTGTGCTAGTCAGTGAGCGAGAGCCACGGCTGCTGCTTTTCAGTCCTAGCCGGGGCAGGGACTGCAAATAGCATCGCCTAAATATTTTCCAACCACATTACAGCGTTGAGGAAGTGAACCTCCAGCTATTTCCCCTCCATCCCGGCTCATTATGAAATGCAGTAAACAGTTTCTTGGATGAACACAAGGGATCTGGATGCCTTGGTTGAGGGAATTCAAGTTAAAAAGTCAGAAGTGTTGGGGACTTTCTCCTTCATTCAAACCTCTGGACAGCAGAGAAACGCAGCCTGCAAGCAGCAGAACGGGAGGTTCTGTACTCGGAGGGAGTGGGGATTGGTTTAATCACCTCGCCGGGGCTGGGGGCCTTCCCATGCCATCTTCCAGTCTGGTCTTCTACTTCCAGAACTTTAAATCAGAGGTTTCAGACTCTGCTCATGAGCACCACTTGCTATAAATCCTCACCTGGTTTGCGGCCTTCTGCTGCTTCTTGCATCTCCGGCTCGGGCACTGTACCTGTGTTGGCTGCTCAGAATTTCTGGCTCCAAGGAGCAGTGGCCACCCGGGTTCGTTTCAGCAGCATAAAGGCCACTGGTAAAGGATGTCAATGAACAGAGCTCAGCCCACTGTGCACGGGGCCTTCTGCCTCTTTCTTCCTTCTCTGAAGAAGTCAAAAAGGATCTGATCTGGGCTTGGACAGTTTGGAAGTCAGCTCAGCAGATGAACTTACAGAAGTAGAGGAAGCGCTTCTGGCTGGCAGGAACGAGGTTCACGGACTTCTACTAAAATGGCCACCAAACGGGATTTCTTCGTTCTCAAACAGCATTCAGTACCACCAGCTACAAGCAAGCAGTTTCGTTATGGTTTGCAGATGCTGCTAGTAAAATGCGCAGATTAAGGGCAGGAGAGGCATTCTGAGGACTTCAGGTCTTGAGAGAAACTTTGAGAGGACAACAGGGCTGGGTGGAGGCAAGATCTGCAAACACAACTTGGCCAGGGCTTTCCAAAGGTCACCCGGAGTACACTGTTGTCTTTCTGGAAGAAACTCTGCTACTGAAGAGGCTGCTGCTGCTTGCAGAGCTCTGTGCCCTCTGCACCTAACGAGTATCGATCCACATTACACAAATGCTGCTACATGGCACGCTTGCTAATGTCAGCGCTTAGGAATCGATACCGTGTGCACAGAACCGCTCCAGATGGGGCTGATAAAAAAGCCTTCAATGGGCAGCACTGACAACGGCCTCCACGGCTGCTTTGTAAAGGAAAGGTAGTTACACCAACTCTGTTGCTCTTTCAACACCGTACCGCTGAAAAGGTGCCTTAATACTGTCTCTGGGCTGAGATGCAGCGAGCTCTTGCCAGTTGTCCACGTTCTCTCGGTTTGCATTACTTTTAAACCTCTTCCTTTAGGCACTGAGAGGCCCTACTGTGTTAATTTTCTATAGGGTTAGTTCTGAAATGTTCAATGAATAAATGAGCACTAGAAAAACAATTTACCCACGCCGGGAAAACCAGAAGGCCCTGGGTCTGTGACCTACTGCTTTCAATTTTAGCACCACGAATAGTGAAATTTGTTTCTGTGCAGACCCGCATGCGGTCTGCGACCTGAACCGCTGCAGAGCTCAGCACAGCAGGAACTTCACTCTCGGCGGGGAGCACAGGGCTTCCTCACCGCCCTCACCTCCCCAGATGCGCTCACAGGAGGGTCTCACAGAGCAAACGAACAGGAGCGTCCAGGAGTGCCGTGGCTCCGCTGGGACGGGAGCAGCAGCAGGGAGACTCTTAGTTACAAGAGAAGATTCGGGCCTGGCCCGAGTCTGGGAGATGGCGCGGGGTTGACTATGGCATGGGATGAGAGCCTGGGCATGGAGAGGCAAAGCAGTGACAAAATGGTAGTGCAGGACAGAGGCATGGCTGCCATCGCCCTCGTGTCTCTGCCACCTACCGCCCTGCGGGAGTCACACGCCAACGTGCCATGCAACGGAGGAACACAAACACTGATCTGTGTCCCCGTCCCTGGAGGGCTTCCGTCTCAGGCCAAGCTGGGCGCAAGAGCCAAGGTACCTCCCCACATGCAATGCCACCGTGGGGTTGGCACTGATGTGGTAACTCAGAGCCACAGTGACATCCCCTCCCACTGTAGCAGGCCCCACTGGCCAATTTCTTCTCCAAGTCCACAGGCTGACCCCACCTGGCCCCTTCAACGCCCAGAGCTGGTATGGCCCCCAAACTCACCTGTTTGTGCATCGTGCGCTGCTTCATCTCAGGGCTGTCGCCCTTGGAGGAGGAGGACTGCTGCCGGAGGCGGGCCCCGCTGCCGGGCCAGTCCGGCGAGGAGGACATCATGCTGCCGCTGGAAGGTCGCTGGTACTGAACCGTGTTCAGCAAGGAGGGCGGCGTCCGGCCCCGGGTGACAGGCGGGGGTGGTGGGGGCGGCTGGTCTATCCGCCTCTGCGGTCCCGCGCTGTTCTGCCGTGGCATGGTGGGCTGGCCGCCCTTCTCCGTCAGCGAGAGCTGCCGGCGGGCCAGCTCTCCCGTCCGGCGGGTGAAGTCCTCACTGGCGGCGGGGGTGGCGAAGCCATGCTTGTTGGCCGTCAGCTCCTCGCTGTTGCTGTGGGAGCTGAGCGAGCTGTGGCACTCGGAGCCGGAGTCGCCCAGGCCACGGGGGGAGAGCGGCAGCCCGGCGGCCATCTGGTAGACGGGGTTCTGGAAGGAGAGGGGCGCCAGGAGCTGGGGCCGGCCGGGCGCGCTCTCGCCGCTCGGCGTGGTGGGGGTCTGGCCCACCCGGCGCACGGTGGCCATGCCCGTCACGCTGTTCTGCTGAGTCCGTGTGGTCCATACGCCCTGCAACTGCCCGAGGGACGACTGACTGTCATTGAGGGAGTCAGCCGTGCCAGGCGCGTTGGCCCCACTGTCCAAGAGCCGATTGTCCTGCAAGTCCACCATGGACAAACTCTTGCTGCCATTAGACATCTGCACGTCGGGCTCATTGGCCTCTGAGTAACTGGAGCTTCGGGCAGGTGAGGGCTGGGCCCCAGCAGACCTTGTGACAAAAAACAAGTCCTTGTTTTCAGGGGTTGGAGATGGTAACCGTGTGAAATCTATCAGACTGCGGGGAAGTCAGTGCGTAAGGAAGAGGAGAGGAAAACAAAACAAAAAAGAAGAGTTGTGAATGCTGCACCGGAGCAGGAAAACGAAATCAATCAGAAGAAATCTGCGTGGTGCAGCTGTGCGGGACGGGGACATAACCCAGCCCCTGCGGCGGGGCTGGCCGGGCCAGGTCTGCCGGTTGGGGAGGGACAGTGCAAGGGGAGCGGGGAGGATGGAGGGGTGCAGAGGAGCCCTGGGCCAGCCCTGCAGGAGCAGGCAGGAGCAGGCAGGTGAGTGAGGGGCGTGCGGACGCGTGGCGAGCACGCTGCGCCGGGCAGGAGGCATTCAGAGGCACGCTCTGGGGGCTCTGCCTCCCCAGCTGGGTCTGCTCATCACGCTGATGGCACGTGTCACCCTTTCTGCTTCCAACTGGCTGTATCCACGCCACTCGTGCCCTCTGCTCTGTACCTGGGCATTAAGCCCCTGAGAGGGCACGCTGGCCCGTATTTGTACAGCATGGAGCACCATGGGGGCCTGATCCACGCTAGGGCTCCAAGGGTCAGGCAGAGAGCTCTAACAGCAGGGCTGAAGCCTAGCAACTGAAGGTTATCCACCCCTTCCTCCTGCTGTAACGTACATTCATGCAATATTGATTTCTTGGGGATAGGAAGAAAGAGCTTTGCAGTAGCTTAATGTGAATATACCACTGATCAAAGATGGTGCATTGTAAGCAAGTATTTGAGTGAAAGCATATTGTCAGAGATCCTCCACAGCATTAGATTTAAATAATTGTACCTCACGCTGCGAAGCATTAGAGATGAAAGCTCTGATTAGAGCAAGTCCCGCGCCATTGCTGCCTTTCATTCCTAATTAACCTATTAAATATTATGTAGTTTCCACTTACAGACTATTTTACTAGCACAGTCTTTCCATTTGTGTGGGCTCCATTTCATTTTCCACAAACAGAAACATTCTAGGTCTGCAACAGAGTCATCTTCCCCATGACTGAAACTCCTTACAGAATGGGGCCAAAAAGTACGTTAGGTGACTGTGTCTGAGAATCACTGCTCATCATTAAAAACACCCAATACTGTAAACACTGGACAGAGTAGGCTGGAATTGATTGTTAGGCCTCTACAGCTTGGCAACTCTTAGACAAATGTCCAGATTTGGATCTCAGTGAATTCAGCACATACTCTATGTCTTACAAAGATAGGTAAGGCCAATCCTATAAATCTTGCATGCTCATGAACTTAATGACGATACCCATCACTCTGAGGTTAGCACAAACAAGCCCTCAAGTCCTCAAAGGACGAACATTTTGCTTCTGCAGCCACACCTCAACAGCTGAGACCAGAACCGCCAAGTTCTTGATTTCCCAGCCCACATCCCCAGTTTTGGCTCATAAGGGACCCAGGATGGAGCCATGTGCTTCCACTACTGCCCACTGCTTTGCCCAGATTCAGAGCTGACCTGCATCCAGTATCAGTTCTGCGATCAGAAAGCCTAGTCAATGGATCAGGCAACTCCACACTACACCTTGTCCTGCCTGTCCCTGCAGGTGCTCAGGTTCTGGCAGCAGATGAATATTCAGTATTTCCCTGGTCTGTGTCCAGGCCACCTTTTATGCTCTTACCCAGATAAGTCATTCTCTATCACCATTTTCTGTAGCCCCGCAGAGATGCTGTTGCCAGCATTAGGCGTGGATGCAGTGTGATCGGCCGTGACCGAGACCTGCACACAGGCCGGGTTACTGAGCGCCGAGTTGACGTCCCTCAGGATCCGAGGCAGAGGCCCAAGCTTTGTTGCAGTGCCCTGGGCAGAAGAGAGAGCAGAATTACTCCCAACATCTTGTATTTTTGATAGAGAACTGTGGGCTTTGCCTGTTGCTCGACAGTCTCTTCAGTGAATCACATTAACAACATTCATTTTCTCCATCATTTACCCCCACCGCTGAGGCTATGGGATGTCCCAGAACATGTGGCTTTAGAAACCATTTGCTGCTGTGGGGCAGAGGAAGCAAGCGTGATTAACAAAGTTCAGATACAGAAGACGACAGCTATAGCCAAGCCTGGTCCAGGTCTCTTGACAAAAACTCCTTTTGATTAAAAAGAAACCTTTATAGTCTGCTGGGACAGACAAAATCATGGTGTTCAGCAGCTCTGCCTTCTCATCCCACCTGCCCCTCCATCCTCACCCCCCAGTGCTGAACAGCAGGGGAGGGAAAGAGCTACACTCCCCTGCCTCAAAGAAGGATGTAAAGAACGAGCTACTTCTGCAGCGTGTGCGAAGGCTGGGGAAGTGCTAAGGGTCAGTAAGAGCCGCGCTGTGCACAGATACAGCTAACGGATAGCTGCTGGACGTGGGGAGGTGTCTGGTGTGGTGCGTATGCCCAGCACTGGCCCACTGCGCTTCCCCCAAAGCCTGCCCTGCAATCCCCCCGGATACCTGCTCCAGCTGAGAAATGACTTCCCAGAGTAGTGAGTGCAAAGTGGACAGTTCCCGGCCCAGGTCAATGTAGCCTTCAAAGCCAGCTGTGTTTGAGATGGTTTCGGGATTGGAAATCTCCAGGAGAAATCTCTGCATGTTAGTCCATTCATGTTCCAGGAACTGATTCATAAAGGACATGTATTCCTCTTTGCTGCCAAACCTATCAAGACAGCAATATGAATTTCAGCTAAATCCTGTAAACAGAAGCGCAGTCAACAGAAGGGGCAGACACATACACAGGTAAGTCTGCCAGAGCCTTCCCCTGGCATTTGAACCCTTCAAAGCCTTTGGGATCATCGGGTTGCTAGCAGGCACCTGGTACGTCGCTGAACATGGAACCAAAATTAACTCCAGCCTAATCCAGCTAAGTCCTTGTCAGCATGGGATCTCCGCAGTAGAAACGAAGGTGAAAGCTAGAGAAACAAAGCTGTTCTTGGTAATGGAGTGTATCTTACTGCTGGGTCAGGGCACAGCCTCCAGAAATAGGACCTGTCACTGGAAATAAAGAAATCGTAATACCAAGCACCATCAACTGACTGAAGCCCAGTGAGTGATGGTGGGAGGAATCCCGCACTCTCCCCACTCTTCCACGGGCACTGAAGCTAACTCCAGCCATGCCGGCCGCTGCTGCCCCGGCACAACCGCTCTGGGGATCACCCTGGAGAGCCACACCTGCAGCTGGGCCAGCCCGTTTGTCCCCTCAGGCTTCCTGCAACCTCCTCCTGCCCTCCAAGCGCTCCACCCAGACTTCGCTCTCAGTTGGATGTCTTATTTAGAGCACAACGGGGAGGGCCTCGTGGTTCAACTGTACCAGTAGCGGTTGGTGCTGTGCCAGCTACAGCGATTCTGCGAGGCTCGGCTCGGCTGTGTGCCGTCCGCAGGACAGCTCTGCTTGATCACTTTGGCTTGACTAATGTCAGCTTAGTTAAAGAGTCTTTCCTGCAAAGTGCTGAAAAAATCTGAAAACCCTTTAGTTAGGGATTGGTCAGGAATATAGAGAATTTCTGTCATCTAGTGTAACACACTTGTATGTCTTCTGCCTCCGTCTGTGTGTACGTACGTGCATTCCTGACTGCGAGTGTGTGTACTAAGCTGGTTCCCAAATCTAAGAAGCTTTAGACAGAAACTGTCCATTCATGTTTCAGAAAGCTCCTCATTTTGTTATCAGAGCTCAGGATAAGTAGCTCAGAGCTGCAGCCAGTGGAAAGATTTTCAGAAATCTCTCGCTTTGTATCCATCAAACCAATGGACTTTTGAAATTGATAGTGTCCCCATTGTCTTTTCATACCTTCCCAGTTCAGACAACTGCATTTTAATAGCAGTGAAGGTCCCAGGAGGGAAAGATCAGCTCCTGAGCTATGCACACCATTGCTGCTGGTTGGGTTCTGGTCCCGCTGGTGCCTGTGACAGGAGGCGGGCAGTGCACGGCCATGCACAGCCATCGCGGGACAAAGCCCCTGGCTGTGCCGGGGCGTTCCTGCTGCCTGCTCGTCTGTGTGGTCAAAACAGCCTCTTTCCCTGCTCATAAAACATGTCCTGTTTTGGAAACTTGAATGATCTCCCTGACCTAACAGTGAGGGAATGGGTCCCTGGGGGAAAAAGCCAAGAGGAAACAAACAGGCCCTTTCCATCGAGGAAAGGAGCGGCCAGTGTGGGACTCCTGATGCCGGAGCCGTGGCTCTGCCTATGCACCCGCAGTTTCCTGCCCCCTCCCGCTCCTGCACCCCGGCTTACTTGGCGAAGTTGGCAAGGTTCTGGGTGACCTTGGCAATGAGGGTCAAAGTGCGTGCAGTGCGGTCATCCGGGTACTCCTGCAGGAGACTGAAGAGGGACGGGGACATGATGGCCGGACAGAGGAACCGGAGGAATAGGGAGGCACTGATCAGTCGCTCACTGATGTCTGGGCGGCCTCGGTTGCTGCATTCTTGTCTCCACGAGGCAAAAACTTCTTTGAGCTCCCTTGGGAAGACACTGAAACGACAGGAGGACGTGCAGTTCAAGGCAAGTTCAAGGCCAGGGTGTTCAAACTGCCACACAGCAGTAACTAAACATGGTGCGTATCAGCTGTGGGGCACAACACCCAGACCTGTACAACGGTAGGGCCCTCTCACCCTGTTGACCCGCAGCAGCACCACTATCTACACCAGTCACAGGCTCTTGTCCTTTTTTTTTTGGCAGAGTGGCCATTAGGAGACTCAAACCACACAGGAAAAAGCAAAGCTGCTCCATGAAGTTGTAAGAGAAGCAGCTTTCGTCAGACTAATGCTCCTGGTTGTGCTGGGTGCCAAAACCCCAGACAAGTGGGAAGACAGAGATACGAAACAAACTGTGCAAAAGCAGCTCATCACAAGTCAGTTGGCTGTGTCACGGGGCACTACGGACTGGGGGGAAGCTCAGCCACCAAGGTTTCCTGACGAAACACAGCATCGTGGGACCCCCTTGGCAGAAACACCAGCAGTACCGGGGTCCCCAGCACCGCTGGTGCTTGGAGGGAGGGCTGTGCAAACTGTAATACTCCTGTTCAAGCACCTGGATCAAATCCCACTGTGGCTAGCACAAATGCAGAGCCCCACCGGAGTTACTCCAGCTTGTAACTGCACAGACCTCAGCCTGGCTCTTCTGGATACCAGAACCTCCCCGGGTCCAGCACGCTCGCTGCAGCAGCCCTTATCGCTGGAGAACTTGCTGCCTGTTTCTGCTCAGCCCTCCCCAACTCCCGGCTCCCACCTTATCCTGTTCCCAGCATGTGTTATTTGTTCAGCTGGATACTCCCACCCGCGGGAGCAGGCTGGCAATGGATCCCACCGCGCTGCCCTTGGTCCCCTGGGTCCCTGGTACGCAGCTCCTCATCCGCCCCGGAGGCTGCCTTGGCCAGCAACCACCGTCTTTGTTTCAAACCCAGAGCTGTTTACCGACAGAGCTGGATGGTACAAAAACAGACTGAAGAGGGGTCAGACTCCATTTTAGGCCATAAATCTCCGTAACAAACAGCCATTTCAGAGGCTGGTTTCCCAGTTTTGCCGCAGGGACTATCTGGGAGAAGCAAGGCAATGTCAGCTGGCTTCTCACTGGCCTGCCCCCCGCCCCGGGACCGACTGCCCGGCGGCCGAACCTCACACGAGTCGGGAAGAGGAGAAAACCATGGGAGCTGCACGGCCAGAGACACCATCCACTGTCCACCAGCAGCAAGAACCAGGTGGGAGGCTCCAAAATGGAGGAGCACTCAACTCAGAGCGAAGAACCCGCCCGTGCACGCTGCCCCTGCGGCGAATACAAGGGCGCTCCCTCCTGCTGCCAGCACTCCCCGTCCTCCGGCCTCTGCTTCCCGGGGCTATGGACACTCACTTCATCAAGCCCAACCGAATGCTCCTCGCCACAGCTGCAGAGGTCAGGACCCGCGGGGTTTGCGGTCCGTCAGAGTGGCACGTACCCTGCAGCCAAATGGCCACGGCCTCTAGCTGTGCAGCCATTCTGAGCCAGCAGCGCCCACGCTCAGCAGGCAGAGCCCTCACCCCTCATGTCATTAATCTGCCAGCTGCTGACCGCACTGCCTGGCTGCACGCCCCGGGTCCGGGGCTGCTGCTGTTCATCCCAGCCAGTGGGCACCCCGCCACGCGCTTCCCACCCCAGGCAGCCCGCTCAGCGCAGCGCTGCTCCGTGCAGAGGCCCACGGAGCTGCGCTCCAGCTTTCCAGGAGGTTTCTCTCTCTCCTTCTGACACGGGCGGCGACGCTCCGTGGAAGTGTTCGGCAAACACTGCCATCATGTTTAGCTTCTGCTCCGTGTTGGCTTCGTGCTTTCACGCACATGAGCTTTTACCCTGCGCTTTATAAATAACGTTAGCCAACGTCTTGGGCTGGATAAATTCTCCTCTGTCTTTGGCTTGATCCACACAATTGGACAAAGCCCTTTTACTTCATGGTATTTGCCCAGAAACAGGAGAATCCTTTAAGCAATTTAAGGCTTGAATGATCAGGACAGGTTGTACGGTTACTGGAAAGTAAACCCTTGAAAATGTACGCACCGGCTGCATACAGCCCGTGAGTACTGCTCACTATCGCAGGCTGGGAGACCATAAAAGTTTAATTGTGTAACAGCGGATGGAATTCAGTTAGCCGGCTTTATGTGACAAACGGGCCCGTAATTCATTACCCAACTTTCCAGTAACGAGCTTCCACATGCTGAATTTCTGCTTACACTGAAACTTTCCAGATGTCCAAATTATGTCATAATTATAACAATTTTCAGTTATTGTAAACCTCTTTCCTCTCTCTGACTCTCCCTGGCAGATGAGCACGCACACTCTGGCACTCTTTTTAGAGCAAGATCGTTAGCTGTCAGGATACCGTGGCCAATCCCAAACACTCATCAGCCCAATTAATCCCCAAGAACCGCTGAGCACAAGGGACCAAGGGGGAACCACCCGGAGCAGCAGCTCCGCTGCTCCAGCCTTCCCCAGAAAGGCAGGACTGGAGGAACAAACTTCCCGTGCATTCCTGACTTTCCTTCGGTCACTTTTCAAGCCTATTTTTAGAGCGACCTTTTAGTGCTGCTTTTGGGTATTTTTAGGAAGACATTAATTCAAACAATTATAATCCACTGGTGACTAAAAGCAGTGGATCCCTCCTGGGAGAGCAGGTAAACGCCATTCCTGAGAGAGTTATCAGTTGGCCCAGGATAAGGTATAGGATACCTGTAAAGAAATCTGCCCTTTGCTTATTTGGGGGAGACAAAGGCAGTCTGAGTGAGCCCCTCGATGCTTGTTCTCTCCCTCAGCAATATCAAGAAAAGCAATTCCCTTCCTGGGCTTGCAGGAGGGCACACTGAGTACCCTGGGAGATTACCTATAATGAGTTTTCAGGCCTCAACACAACAGCTGGGATAGGAGAGAAAACAAGAAATCTGTATTATCAAATACTCCCTTCCTCCAATATTATCCTTATTTGATGTTTTGCAACAACAGTGTTGCTACTAAATACATTAATAAAAACTAAGCCCAGACTTTTAAGCAGGAAGGTGGCAAATCCAGCAATAAGACAAACCCGATCATTCTCTCGTATGATCAGGACAAGAGTCTCTGGGTATGTCAGCAAGAAGCAGAACAAAAATATTTTTATTTCTCCACATAAAGAGGGTCACAAGCCCATTTCTTCCCCTTTCAGGTCATCTTTGCAGGCAGCATCTGCAACAGACCCCAAGACTCCTGGCTCCCAGTCCCCAGGGCTGAGCAGCAGGTAACACCATGAGCACAGCCATGCCCGACAGCCACCTCCACAACGAGATACAACTACCTTACTCCAATCAATTCTGCGTATTCAGGCCTGTCCCAACCAGTTGCAAGAACCTTCACCCTGAGAACAACCAACTAGGAAATGCCTCAAACTGCATACCAGGCCTTGGGCCAAGGAGGCAATGGGCTCCCCATCTCCGCCTCAGCAAGCACCCCGGGGCTGGGAGAGAGAGGGGTTAACCCGGAGGAATGCAGGATGCTGAGCCAAACAGCAAGGCAGGAGTAGCAGCATCCTCCTCCTGGGCTCCAGCACTCTGCAACAAGAGAACATCTGCCTGAACAAAAGCTCCCTGTGCTGGTGCAGCTTCCTCGCAGGCAGGAGGAGGGCTGCAGACCCTGCCTGCTGCAGAGAGGATTTCAAAACTTCACCTGATGCTCTGGGGAGGCAGGCAGAGTCCGTCAGTCTGATCCAGACTGAATCGTTACATGGGTAGGAGACCCAGGACATGCATTTCTGCCCTTTATTCCAGACTTTCATATACACTTGGCATCAAGTCCCTCTCTGAACTGGTCACACTGGCAAAGGCGTTTCGTGTTCCTTGACTCCACTGCCCTGTCCCCATGTCTGTGCTACCACTGAAAATAAGCGTGACGGACAATCAGTGAGGCCGTCGCACCCCCAGAGCAGATACTCCAAACTCCGCCTGAGCAGGAGCTGCTGTCTCACCCCCTGGCCACCCTCACCCTTGCTCCTGGACCACCAGGACCCCCTTATGCGCTGCAGGACGCGGGCCGGGCCCCGCAGCTCTCCCTCCAAAGCTCTCTGACAAGCTGCCCATCAGCGCAGCTAAGGGACAGGCACCAGCAGCCTGACGATGGACTGCTGCCACCCTTGTCCCTTGCAGCTGCACCGCCCCTGCGCCAGCTGAGGGCATGCGGAGGGGAGCGACACTCGCGGGGTACCCACCAGTAGGAGTTGATGATTTTGCAGAAGGCCAGCTCGCAGCACATTTTCAGGTTGCTCTGATGTTCAAGAAGGTCTGAAGATGAACACTTACTGGGATCCACCTCGCAATTTTCATCTGATTCGTACAGTGCCTTGATAAATTCCCCTGTAAAACAGACAGTTGGTGATGGGCTTTGGAGACATGAGAGACGCAGCCTTCAAGCAATTCTGTCTGTAAGCCCCAGTGCCCGAGCAGTCACCCTACGCCCCGTCACAGTGGCTGAACAGAAGCCGGGTACGAGAGCAGGCGGCGGTGGCTCCCAGGGCAGGCTGCGCCCCAGCCAGCTCTCAAGATCTCCGAGCGGGCCCAGGAGCAGCCGGCACTGCCTTGGGAGCTCACAAAACCATACAGCACACCCTGCAGAAAGGCACCTGGACTCCCGATGAGCGCATTTCATCCCTCTTCCCCAGTTGGCAGCTCTGCCTCTGTGGCTATGGGCTATTGCATCAGAACCCTGCTGCCAAAACACCCGCTTCCTCAGCCTGCCCCGACCCCCCACAACACCAGTTCCAGAGACGCTCCCTCGGGCTAATCCAGTAGGAAGTATGCTGGCAAGTTCTGTAATTATTTGTAGGATGGCCTGCTACTGCAGACTGTGCCGTGGCGCTGACAACCCAGTGATTCACAGGAGAAATAGGTAATTAAAGGAAAGAAACAATTTACTTGGTTTATTTTGAGCTGAGAACATCACACAAAATTAAATTAAAATATTTCTCTGAGTTTCCCTGCACTCCTGTTTGCTGCCTGGCTGCTCCTCACCCTTTGGAGACTCACACTGCGAGCCTGCTCTGCCAGCTCCTCGCCTTCGGGCCGCCTTTCCCGCCGGGGTCCCCGGGCGCAGACCCCTGCCGCCCGGGCTGAGGGTGCTTCCCACCGCCTCCACACGTGTCCTGCTCGGGGATGGCAGTCGGCCATCCCCGTTAGCACAGCACTGTGGCTGGGAAGACCGGGGGACGGGTAACAGGCATTAAGAGGCAGTGTTTAGCTAGGGACCTGCAGGGCTGTGTGACGTTCTGGAAGAAAGGTTTGCTTTGGTTTTCCTCTGATTCCACTTGGTTTGCTCATCTCCTAATTCCTGGCCATCTTGGATTTTCCCAAGCTCCTGTTTTTTGCCCTCTCTAGTCTGCATTCCTCCCCTATTGCCAAAACAGATTTTAATTACGTACTGGAGAGCCTCTCCAATGTATTTTCAGCTCTGCCAGGGAGCTCTGGAGCCTCGCTGCTCGCCTGCAGGTGATGCCTGCTGTTATTATCCAGCCCCATTACTTGCTCGTGCTTCATGGTTTAAAGGGAAGCACTCTGCTGTATTGTGCTACCCTGTGACACACAGATGAATCATTTCACCGATAAAAGGTCTACGCAGAATCAGGGCCCCGAACAGCGAGCAAGAACCGCAGGCTCCTCCCGTACTAGATGGAGCTGGCTTGGCAGCATCTGCATTGAGCCCTGAAAGGGGAGTATTTCAAAATTCTCTGCCTTCATTAATCTCCTGGCTTTTTAGAAATCTTATGAGGTAATCTACTTACAGACTTGCCTTCAACCAGAAAGCATTACAAGGCATAAATAAATAATATTCCTTTTCCTATTCTTCTGGGCTATCTCTTGGTCTGACTGAATTTGCTCAACGATCTCCCCTTCCTCAACGTTGTCATCATTATTATTATCTTAATGAAGTATTTACAGTACTTTGCTCCTTGCTAACATTACACAAACCCATTAGTAGGAACCCAACATACTGAAAAATTAACAGCTCAATAGAAACTCTGCTCATCCTACTGCTAGGACGTGGATCCAATCTAGCTGCCTTCGGCTGAGGCTCAGACAGAACGCTTCAAAGGCAGGCTCTCCCCATCCTCGTGCCGCGCTGGCTGCACGCAGCAACACAGCAATTCCTTCCTGACCTGCCCAGAAGCAGAAGCTCTAATTATTTTCATTTGCATCAAGAGAAATATTTTTGGAGCAATAAACATAGCCAGCACTTAAAAAAAAAAAAAAACAACAACCACCAGGAGGGTTCCCAGTGCGATCTGGGAGGCAGCTCTCATCACTGTAACTTGGGAGATTTCATCTGACTCACTAGTGCTGCGAGGAGCCGGGGGAGCGTCTCTGGCGGGGGCGTGCAATCAGGGGAAGGATTCAATCAGCCTCCGTGACACTGCCAGCGCCGAGACAGAAGACTTGGCAGGCAGCATAATGCCTTCAAATATCAATTTGTTATCTCCTCTGAAAGCAGATTAAAGCGCTAGCTCAGCGGTGACCTTCACCTGGGAGCAGAGAGCTGCCCACTGCGGCCGTGGCTGTGCCCCGGGCTCGGACCCTGCTGCCAGAGAAACCCTCCAGCAGGTAAACGCTGGTGCCTCCTATGGCCATCAGGGCTCCGCTGATGGTCTCCACCACGCAGAGCACCCTGCAGCTTAGAGGAGGACCCCTCTGGGCAAGATTTGCCAACGCTCTGTACGTACCTAAGGCATCTTGCAAGTATTTCTGCCCCACCAGCTTCAGGTATTCTTCGATTGCTTTGGTGGCCAGTGTATTCTCCCTGAAAATGAGATGCTCATTCTCACCACAGCGATCAACTTCAGACATCATCAGGTCAGTCAAGAAATCCTGGAAAGCAAAGCCCATGGTGGGTCACCACGCACTGACACACGCTTCGTTCAGCAGAGCAGGCAGCCTCCCCTTCTCCAGAGAGGTCTCACCGTCGTAAGACACAAGAGGGAGTGGAGGTGCTGCGGGTGATCCTGTGCGCGCACGCTGCGTTACTACCAGCCCGACTTTTCTCCTGTTTCTCCAGCCTCATGGAGACAAGAGGAGAGATAAAACTCTGGACAGTCACAACTTTTGCACCCTAAAAAAAATTATTCATTCCAGGCCTGCGCCACATTCGCCCCTCCATCAGTGCTGGTTTTTGGTTGGGTCTCATACCAGCCTCACGTTTTGTGGGTGAAACATTTTCTTCACCATTAAATTGGCTGCATTTGGTGTTTAACTGCCCTGACTGCAAAGCAGGGGCATACTGAGAAGTCATGAGCTGTGCCCCACAGTTAACGGCTGAGAATCGATCCTATAATATGCGTCAAGATGCTCAAATGTCCTATTTCCTTAGCATTCATGGAAATAAACAGCACTGCTACAGCACACATTTTGGGCACATTTTTGGTCCGATGTGCCCGAACACCATGCAATTTTATAACCCTCCGTGCCGCAGAGCAATGATAGGGGTGAGCAGGAGCAGACCGCACGCCGACAGCTGCCCCGTGTTATCAGTGTGGGCTACTGAATTGCAAATTCTAACAGAAAAACCAGCACTTCAGCCCGAGCTCCACGTCTGCTTCAGCAACAGCGTTAACTGATCGGAGAAGGTCACGTAGCTCCCCGTGCATTCTGCTGAAAATCCACTACGTGGTGTAATATTTAGTGCGCTGTATAGCTAGCGGTAATGCAGGAGAAATGCCATGCAGTTTTTAATGCTAATAAATATTCAGCTTCTGTTCTCTGCACTGCTAATGGGAAAAGCAGCTCTGGGCCCCTGCCCAGCTCCTCGCTGTGCTGGGTGCTGAAAGGGTCGACCTCCTCCCACCCAGCACCACTCACCTGGACGAGAAAGGGAAACAGGCTGCTGGCACCGCGTAAATCATATTCATTAGACCTCTTACTGTTTCCCCATGCAGGAGGCAGAGCAATGTTGACGTACAATTCACTTCTACAACCAAGGGCACCTTTTTTAAACCGCCTTCCTCTAAAACAAAATAATCTGCTCAGTAATAACCTTTCACTAAGAAATTCTCCTTCATTTATCGTGACCGTACCAGACGTAACCTGTTCCTGGCAGGGGCGGCAGGAGCACCCCGGAGCTGCCGTGCAAGGACCCAGGTCTTGTCCTCGCTGTCCCCACGCAAAGCACAGCTCCCAGAGCCCCCCCGAAGCGCTGTGGCCATGACCCAGCCTGTTCCAATCCAGACTGGGCAGAGGGGACACTCGGGTCCCATTCCCTGCCAGCTGCTGCCCGGGAGATTTGCAAGAGAGGCACTTAGCTCCGTTGCGTTTTTGATACGGACGCCTGTGCATTGAAAGTTTACTCAGTGTTCAACAAACAGCTCCACCGGAACCCAACAGACCCAAATCATATAATCTACAGGCCCTTCATTACTGTGTTTCTGTCCCAGACAAAGGAAAATCCAGGCGGCAGGCAGGTACGTCTCCCTTCGGGGAGCAGGGGAGGAAGGCTGGCATCTCTGCAGCAGGCAACGGCCCGATCCCTCCCGCCTTCCCACGAGACCATGGCTGGGACTGACACGCTGCCGTGACCTTCCCAGAAAAGCCTCCAAAAAAGCCAGAGGAGCAGCTTTAGAAAAAAAAGTCACTTCCATTATTTCTTTAGCCAGAAGATCCCCTTCCTCAGATCCCGCTACGTCTGCAATGCTCCGGCAGCTGCAGAGGCAAAAATCCCCCCTGGAAGCAAAGCACGTGCCTCCCCCCACCATTTTCTCTCATTTTGCCCCTTTTATCAGCCAAGCTCGAATGAAACTTTAAACCCCTGCTCAAATCCCGTTAGCTGCTATCTGGGTAACTCTATCACCTTTATCTTCCTGGGTCTCTCCCGGGGTACGTTTCAATTCCAAGCCACAGCTCAGGCTGACACAAGGTGCTGATTCTTAATTAGCAGCCGCTGACCTTGGCTTTGCTTGATTCTCTTTCCTGTCACTTTCCCAACATACTAATTATATCAGGAACACTGAATTTTATAGCTTTTCTTAGCCAAGTATTTGCTTTTCCCCCTTCTTGTCAGCTGAAGACCGGCTGCCGCGGGATGCGGGGCCAGGCTGCGATGCACAACCCAACTGCAAGCCAGGGCTGCCAAGTGGCAGAAACCCAGGGGGGCCAAGTTTTAGCCAGCGACAATGTGAATTTTGATGATTTTAGCTGATCTACAGAATTCAACTAGAATTTAAAATGAGGCAAAATTCCAGTGTGGGACTCAACAGAAAGCCAGAGAAGATCCCTCCGAAACCTCTGCTGCAGTCGTTATCCCCCATGGAGCGCTTGCAGCTCGACAGCTGAGAAAATGACCCCTTGCCTGCAAAGTGGAAAGGAAAGCTGCGGAAATCCTGAAGAGCTCCATTACGGCACAGCACCCAAAGCTGGGGTGTAACGTGGCAGAATCCGGCCTTGCTACTGCCCAGAGGATGGAGATGAGAACCAGGATACCCACCAGCGTCCCCCAGGCCAGGGCTTCTCACCGTCCCCAGCGGGTCCAGCCTCCCTGGGCTGCAGGAGGCATCTCGCCGGGCTGTACGAACCAGCCCCGAGATACATCAGGGATCAAAATACCCAGAGCCAGCGACCTTGCGTGAGCAGAGCTGTGCTAGCCGCGGGAAAGGAGCCTCGTCTGTGGGTCAGTTCCCATGACATCCTGCAATTTCTGTCCCAGGGCCATCTTCCAGATCTTGCCTTCCCTCCGCAGAAAAAAGCCACATCAGCCCTGGATCACACGTCTGGTATCTCTGCCTTAAGTACGCCAGCAGCCAGCACTCGGAAGACACAAATGGAATGCAAATACTTGTCGAATCCCTCCGGGGGCCTCACTCACCCACATACAAGGCTCTGAATAAAATGCAATAACTAAAGCCAATAAAACTCCCTGTTTCTGAGCAGCAAAGATCAGCAGGGGGTTGTTTTTGGTTAGCGCCCCTGGCAATGGAAGAAAATAAGATGCTTTATTTCATTACATCGGAGTTGAGAGGGGAAGGAAAAGGTCTACAGTAAAAATTAAGGGCTGTGGCAGCATTCTTCAGGCTTGCTCATGTGTTTATTTTAAGGATATTTGGTTCAGACTGGACACAGCTGAACCTGTGCAACTTCAGTCACTGCACATATGCTGATAGAGAAGAGCAATTCATAAATAAATAAATTCAGAGCATGACAGCACAAGGCTGCAGTGGTTTCCAGCACTCTTCAAATAAACCAAGCATGAGCCCACAGCAGCATGTGCTACTCTAAGGCAGCTCCTCCGGTCCTCCAGAAACGCACGCAGGAGTTTCGCTGCTGGAGCGGCAGCCCAGTCCCCGCAGTAGGCAGCAGCAGGCAGGAGGCAGGCACGGTCCTCAGCACCACCGCAGGGCTCAAACACGCCATCGCAAAGTACTTCCAGTGCTGCAGCTTCCCCTCCGCCTGGGACACCCGCGCTGCTCTGCAGCTCATCTCCCCGCATCCTCAGCCACAGCACCCTCCGGCCGGCCCGGGCTGTGTGCCACCCCCAGCACCCGCCCTGCCTGCAGCGCTGGCCTGAGCCTGGGTTTGCTCCACGCGCCTCGCTCTGTCCCTCAAATGTCTCCATCCTGATTTACCTGTAGCGTAGCCTAAAAACATTTCCATTTCCCCTGGGTCTTCATCCGTTGAGCTTCAGATGCCGCTTCCCCTGCTCCACCTGGGTGAATTCATCCTCCTGTCTCAAACCACAACCAGACAGCATCTTCCCATGGGCGAGGAAACGTGTCCTAACCCCTGCCTCGTCCTTCATACATGCAGCAATTCAGGACATCTGACTAAATAAGTCATCTCGCAGCAGGACTGCTTCACGCTGCCACGGTGGATCCCCCAAACCTTTGCCTGGGGAAGCTGGAAGGAGAATATGGGAACAGTGGTGATGCCCTGGAAATGAGCGCGCCGCAGCCCTGCGCCGCTCTGCGTCACGTCCCCGCAGGCGGACGTCTGAAGCTGCTGCCCCGTGTCAGCCGGCATCGGTACGGGCCCAGGGCCCAGCTGCCCTGGGGGCGGCCTGAATTGGAAAAGGCTGATTGAAAAGTGAAGTCCACTGAGAGAAAAACCAACACCTGCTCAAGAAAACAATCCTTCATTGCCCATGTCAATAGGGCCAAGGAAGCGAACTAATTGCATTGCTCAAACACAAAAAATGGGAAGTAAAAGCTTCTCTGCAGGGGATGAAGCCGGAGCAGAGAAGACAGCTAATTCAGTCAGACGTCTGATCAATAGCTGACAGCCCTGCCTGCCCAGAGCACCACCAGCCCTCGGCCCTGCACTCCCCGCCAGGCTGGGGGGGCCGAGCACCCCACGGTGCTTGAAGCTTCCAGTGCTTGCGCTTGCCAGTGCCAAGAAAGCCCAGTCCACCCTGGCGAGGGGTCTGTCTACATCAAGTATCCCCGTTCCGAAGGGGTTCGAGGTGCCAGTCCCTGTGCCCGGCGGGTGTCACTGGGCAATGCCTCCCTCCTCCAGCTCCTGAGCCCAGGAGGCAGAAAGATGGAGCCAGCCGGCGCCTGGCATGGCGGTGGTGAGGGCAGGAGCGTTTCCTAGGTAAAGGGAGCCTTTCCAGATATATAACGAACAAGCAACACAAGTTTGGAGGACGTATCCTGTCCACACCCAGGAAGGATTTTGCACCTCGCCATCCTGGCAAAGGTCCTCCAGCCCCAGCCTCTCAGGGACGCGTCCACAGCTGGAGCACACAGGGTGTCACGGAGGTGCTGAGACCCATGGCCCCGCACACGCCGCTTGGGTCACGCACCCCTCTGGGCTGGAGCCGACTGTTCCCCGTATCGTAACTGACTGATGGGCAGATTGACTTTGAAATAATAAGGTTCTCCACATCACAAGCCTCATTAATAGGATTGACTTAACCTTAAGAGGATTGAATTGATAAAGGTAATAAGATTACTGCTTATTTCAAAGACTAGCCCAGAGTCGAGCTGGGCTTTTATGCAAAGGTGAAAAACACCAGGGGTTGGTAGGGCTGTAGGTTACAGGTGGAGGAGTGTCAGGGCACACCTACGTGTCAGCGCTGCAGTGGCAGAGAAACGCGGCACTCGACGGTGCCGAGCTGTGCAAGGAGAGCGGCAGAGGGGCAGCGACCGGGTCCTGGGCAGGCGGTGTGAAACCAAGGACCCCAACCGCCGGTCCTCGACTTTTCACCACCACACAGCTCCTCTGAGGATCTGTGCTGGACACTTCTCTGCTGGGAAACGCAGTGACGTTCCCTCTTTTGAGCACTGGAGCTCATCCTTGATGCTTCTGGCATCTTCTAATTCTCCTTGGGAAAAGGAGGTGAAGTGGCAATGCGAGGGCTGAAGCACAGGCATCTGTGGCCACCACCTTGCTCACGGCAATAAGAAAACCTAACTGAGGGATGTAACACTACCACACTAGCGACCACCACCTCCCCGTGAGGGCAGAGGGGCCAGATCCCACACAGGAGGCTCAGAAACCGCATGCCACCCTGACAGCCAGAACACCGATCTCTACAGCTGCCACTCACCGCCTTTCTCCGTTCCTCCAACCAGCCTGGCTGTTGTGATGAGGGGAGGGGGGGAACGGTGGGGGTGCTCATAAAACTGATTAAAAGCCTTGTTAGCTCAACTATGGCTGCTATAAAATATTATCAGGGAGATAAACTCTTTGTGGGGGAAATGATATGGCTGCTGCCAGTCTACAGCTGAACGTGTGCAGCATCCTCGCTCCCCTGTGTCCGCAGCCCTTCCAGTGCAGATAAGGGAGCGGTGCTCCCCAAAGGGACCGGCCAAGCCCTGGCACCACCAGCCCCCAAGCCCAGCAGCCTCCTGGGCCATGCCACTCACCTCCTGGTCTCCTCCCCGAGCTGAGCAGTCACTTTTAGGCAGTCCTGCATGACATTTGCAGGTCCTGCGCTTAAACTGGCACTGCCAGCAAAGCTCTGACCGAACACCCCACACCGCCGAGGAAGGGGACGTGGAGAATTTCCAGCAGGCTCGCATGGGGGGGAGTAAGTACATCTGCTTTGCTGAAGCAAATCCTTGCAGCATAAACAAACAGGGACACATGTTTATTCTTCACTCCATTCACAACATGATAAATATTTATTTCAAGTGAG
This sequence comes from Balaeniceps rex, assembly GCA_013401315.1. NCBI lineage: Eukaryota > Metazoa > Chordata > Aves > Pelecaniformes > Balaenicipitidae > Balaeniceps > Balaeniceps rex. The sequence goes on along the minus strand of VYZW01059157.1, from coordinate 166,332 downwards.
CAGCTGGTTAGTTAGAGCTTTGTCTAATGCTGGGTTTGATCTACCAACCATTTGGACAAGAGAGGTTTTTTATGTATTTATGGTCATGAACTGAGCTCCAAAAGCTGTAAGAGAGCCTTGAAACAAATCTAAGCATGGGAAATATTCTGGAAGCATGGAAAGTCACAATGGGTCTCGCTTTGGGAAGGATGCAGCCTGCCGATCCATAACCACATCACACGGGCCACATCAAGCCATGCTAATGGCAGGGGTGAGCACTCCCAGCAACACCAAGCACGGCAACAGAAACACTTTTAATTATGACTCTGTGTCTTTTGTCTATGGGTTGCAAAACACATGAAAATAGTTAGGCATCTCTCCACGCACTTACAGGTAACATTTTATCAGTGCTCCCACTGGGAAGATGAAGCACATAACGAGCCAAGGACAGATGCCGAGAGCTCGCCTCTCTGTGTTTAGCCGCAAAACTATGTCCCTCTTACGGCACAGCGATGCCTCTTCCAGTCCCTGCTTGCCATAAATAGAGACAGCGAACAACCGCTCGCACCGAGAGAGCTGATTTAGTTCTGGATGTCTGTCAGACTTTCCAGTGGGCTGGGGCAGCTCCCTCAGCCAGACTGTTCGCACTCTTAACTTTATCAAAACGCTTTTCCCCCCTCCTCTCCACCTGTTTGCCTGGGCGGCTGGTCAGGGGGTTCCAGGAGTGCCCTGATGCACACCAAACCCTTGCGCAGCACTGCAGGGATGAAGCTTTTCCCTTTCCCAAACAGAGATCAAAGGAAACATGGACTTGGACTCCAGAGAGGACTCTCTGCTTTCTTTCTCCACCTTTTCATCTATTGTGATATGGCTATGAAGCCCAGGAAGAAGCAGATATTTAGGGAGAAAATTCAGCTACAGCCCTTGTCCCCCTCCTGCCTGCAGCTTTACGTGCTGTGCCTCTCCGGCAGAGGGACTCAGGCAGTGCCTCTGGGTTTTAGCAGCTTCAGGTAAGGACACCGCACCTCTCCTGCACGGGAACTCCTGCAGCGTGGCTATGGGTGGGCACACGGACCCCATCGGCTGTGCCTCATTAAGGGATTACACCATATTTACAGCAAATCGCTACAGGAAAACAGGGCTCGAAACAGTGCGAGAGCAATTAGCTGCTAACAAGTCTTCATAGATAATCTACCGGACACTTGTTTCTCACTCCAACTGTAATTGCTGCTTTAGCGTCAGCTACAGCAGCCAAGATCCACAAAACCCCCTTTATCAGCAAAATAAATTAGTGGTTGCCGATTGCCACGTCTGCACTCTTCAGGGCAGGGGAGAGCTCTGAAGAGGTCATTGCAAAGGCTCTTGGCAAGGCACAAGGACGGGGAACGCACCTCCAGCCTGGGCAAGCTCTGCAGGGTCACAGGAGGACAGGGGCTGGAGGAGGGGGACACTGCCCCATGGCCCCCACACACCAGTGCCAGGAAGCAGGGTGCTCACCGCTGCCGGACTGGCCTGAGGTCCTCACCCAGCAGCGGCTGGGACCTGGCCCCACTTTCTACAGCCTCAAGCCTCATCCAGCAGCACGCTGGCTCCCCAGGCACCATCCCCGCCTGCTGGGCTCCTGGCCCACGGGGATCTGTTCTCCTCCTCCCGGGCTCTGAACCCCATTTCAAAACCCACTGTGCCCTCCTTCAGGCCATGGGCATTTTAATCTTCCTGCTCAGTGACGTCTCCAAACGAGCAGGCGTTGGGTGCTGGGTGAGGCTGTGCTGAAGGAACTGTGTCCTCAGCATCAAAACCAGATGCAGTTCAGAGCCAGACCTGCCTGCAGGCGCACGCCTTCCCCAACAAACACACACAGAGCTACGTTACCTACAAACAAAAGAAAAATGAAACAAACTGTTTCTCCTGCATGGCTGGGAAGAGAAAGAGACTGTTGTCTCTGTCTCTGAAACGCCAGGGAGGTGCTCAGAGCCCTTCCGAGGGGCCAGCCAGGCGATGCCAGGGAGAGGGAGAGCAGGCAGCATGGCAACCAGATTTTTTTAAGTGCTTGGACTCATCCTGTCTGGCCCTTCTCCCTGGAGCGGGCTGAGAGGGGCTGCCCGGCGGAGGGCAGAGACCGCAACACCAGCACAGCCTCCCCGCGCAGCCCGGGCACCAGCCTGCCGGTCTCCTGCGGCGTGTCCCCTCACTAGGTCGTGGTGCTTAGCCACAGGGGAGCTTTCCTGAGCGGTGGCGGGGTGCACCCATGTCACACAAGCAGGGGTGAGTGGGTGTTTTCCTCTCCCATTCATTGTTTTTTTTACCTTACTGCTGCTTTTCCCTTTCTCTGCTTGTCCGACTCCTCTGCGAAGGACGCAGCACCTGGTTCCCATGCTCCAATAACTCCTGTTGCTCTGACAGCTCCCTAAACCCTGTGCTAATGCTGATGGCAGATGACAGGCAGGGAAAGCAGAAGCTCCATTTTAGGGGGAAATTCATCAAGCCTGTTTACTGTTTGCTCTGTCCCCCATGTAGAGCCTCTGGGATCTCGAGCACTGATGCAGATACATGTCTAGAAACACACTTGCTCTCTGCGGAGCCTCTCCAGTACCGACGAGAAGAGGGAAACGGCAGGAGCAGCGACAACAGCTCTCAGCACATGATCCATGGTGGCTGAGATCAGGGTGACGCCTGAAGCCTTCTGCACCAGAACCATCCACGTAAGCCACAGACAGGGTCTTTCATGGCAATGTCATCCCAACAAGAGCCCTGGCGCTAGCGCCATCGGAGCCGCAGCGAAGGTCAGCACAGCCCCGGTGCGCGGGGAGGAGCGGTACCAGAAGGCTGTGCCCAGAAACCACGCGCTGATGGCGACGAAGCCCCGGCACAAGGAGCGACAAGGGGGACACCTACGACGCTCTCCTTGTGTAACCACAGAGCGCCATTTCACATGCCGTGAATCGCAAGCCACTTCTGTCCCCACTGAGGGTGACGCAGCCACAGGGACTGGGGCTGCCGTCCTTCCCTGCGCTCCCGGGGTCTGCCACTGCTGCCTGGGATCAGGAAGGCTTTAACTGAGCTATTTTCTCTGCCTCTGCAACAGCAGGCCCACGGCCTTGCAATCCTCTCAGCGAGCTTTGCCTGCCTTGAACTAGATCAGGAGGCCAAGCCACTTCTCTGTTCGACAGATGGCAACTAAATCTAACCCACGAGCCCCGCCATGGTCCCAGGCAGCAGTGGCAGCTGCGGAGGAAGCAGAGCCTTGCGATTCCCCCTCAGGTGAGGAGCTCGTGTCTCCTCAGTGCTGGAAAAGCTTTGGAAATCTTGCTCTTCCCCAGCTCCCCCCTGCAGAGTTCAGGGAGACCTGAACGGAGAAAAATGCTGACGCTTTAACTCCTGCACTCCTGACGCTGGCACTGCCCACCGGGGCTGTGCCATGCCAGCTGGGGATGAAGGATGCTCTACGGCAGACAGGTCACGCGACTCCATGCCCCATGTGCCGGGGACCCCAGCGCTTGCCTGTGCTCTCCAGGAAGGGGGTTTCCAGCTCTGCTCACCCTGCCTGCTACCCTCACAGATCACAACCAGGAATAAATCGCGCTCTCTGCCTCCTCCTGGCCTGCTTCTTCCCCAGACCTGGCGGGGGATTCCCAGCCATGAAGGATGTTCAGACAAAGTGGTCCACAAAAACTGAACTTCCACCACTCGCAAGTTGGCCGGCATCAACCCCCCAAGGAGTGCTGCCCTGGGAGCACCCCAGGACCCCTGGGTTTTCCCGCACTGCTGCCCCCCCTCACAGCTCCCTTCCAAAAGCACAGGACAGACCCCAAAGACTGAGAGCTGATTCAGAGACACGTGTGCCTGCAGGCGGACTTTGCTCTGAAATTCTCAAGACGCTGTTCACTCCCGTTCGGCTCCTGCGGTGCTGGGTGCTCAGCGCAGCAGCACGGTGACGGGGAACCTGCTGGGTTCCCACAGGAACACCCAGCAGACACAGGCTGCTTAGCTTAAGCCAGCACTGCTTACATTTCATCCCCGAAAACCGCCTTCTTGCTTACTTCCACATTTGTGGCTGTTTATAAAGTAAGAGCCTGGCCCCTCAGCCTCCAGAAGGAGAGAAAAATGGCTCAGCTGGTATCTTGTGGTCCCAGCAACCTCTTTGCTAATTAAGCAATTCGCACTGCACATGCTACCAACTCATTTGTAATTAAAAGCAAAATTAGAGTGTATTAATGATGCCTAGGCCTGAAACCCAACTGATGTGGTGATTTCCAAGACCCAACACAGGAATCTGCTCCTGATGGTCTCTGGTGGGATGGTACGGATGAGGAAGGCTCTTACCTTGGCCTTGCCTGTACTCTGCAGGATGTGCACCAGTGCAGACGCCATCTCCTCTTTGTTCTTCACGCTCAGCGAGGGCTCCAGCACCGAGCACAGCACCATGTAATTGTTAGTGATGTACTCAGCAAACTCTTTGTACATCTCCATGGGAAGAATGCTCATACTCTGGTAGCGTGACTTGATGCGGATCATGGGTCCCGGGGACTTGCCCTTACCGGGGTTGGGGCTGACCACTGGGTACCATTTCTCTACAAACTGCCGGCCCGTGACAGAGCTGACGGGGATGTTCACTTGTCCAATGAAATTGGTCTTGTCCTTCTTTTTCTTCTTGTCAGTCTCTTTGTATAAGTGCACCGTAATGTTTTTGAGCGATGGGAGGTTATTAAATTCAAAGTGCTCCCCCCAAAACACATTATCAGTTTTCAATTTACAGGTAGTTCGTGCATAAAGAACGTCATCCAGGCATAATTCACACAAGTACTTTTTCTTAGCTGGCAGGTCCTTGGCTTCAATAATCCATAACTTTAACATATTCTCTACCCTTCTGCTGTTGTCCTGAAAAAAAGATGCAAAGAAAAAAAGGTCAATAAAAAACCCACAAAGCCAAGCACAACAAAACTGGAGATAGGAGTAATTATTTCGGATGTGCTAAATGAGCAGAGGCTTAATTACATTTTATTTTAAGGAAGTACTGGCTCTCAGGAATTTGCATAATAACACTACTTATGTTAATTTTCCAAATATCACCGTGCTCTCCATGTCTGTTGGTGCCAATTAATATAAGGAACAAGGAAGATAAAACCCCTCCAAATCATAAATGCACCGTTCCCCATTCACCGTCAAGAGGGCCTCAGAAGAAACCGAAAGAACCTCACCGATCATTAACAGCTTTTGCAAAACAGAAGCTACGTTACAGGTATCTCGCAACCACCTCCTTTTTTCATAGGGCTGCTTTACAGCAGCACTGGAGTACATTTTCTTTACTGTGACAGAGCAACAATAAAGGGACCTGAACGCACACCCAGGGATCACCTCATCCATGGCTGGAACGCAACCACCTCTGGCAGGAAAAGAAGCATTTACAAAACCTCACGATATTTTAGGGCAGAAGTCCAGAGCACCCGACTAAAACATCGAGAGGAATTATGGGAGACAGAGCGAGTTCCACAGGAGAATCATTACAATTCAGAAATAGAAATTTGGCTGGGATATCTTTTAAACAATAACGGAGCAAAGGATACTGCAGATCTTTAAGAGCTCCCCAGTGATGCTGACCTCATCCTGGAAGAGCATCCAGGGGCATTTGTTGCAGGAGTGACTTGAAAGATAAAGCACTCGCAGCAGAACCACTGCTAGGGATTCTGCAGCAACCTGTTTTGTTTGGAAACCCCTCACTGAAACAGCAACCACGGCTTACTCTGCTCAGCCTAGGGGTCTGGGCAGGAACGTTGCTGCTGGAAGCCCACAACGGAGTCCTGTAGGTTCAGGAAGTACACACAGGAACTATGCGAGAACACTGAATTCCTGACAGAAACATCAGCTCAGATACTGAGGGTTTATTGTCTATGAACTCAAACAAAGATGGAAAGTTAGCCATCGGTTAATGGCGTGTTTTGAGATGAGGGCACACTTCCAAATGAATTTCCACTGAGCACTCCATCCCAAAGCCATAGTGATGTGCCCAGCCCCAACTCACGTTCCCGGGACTCTTCTCATGGTAAGTGTGACCAGGAAAACCTTACACAGCTCTTTCAGATCATTACTAACCAGGCTGCTGCACTCCGAAAGCACCGGAGACACCGAACTCCACCTGCAGGAACACGCTGCTAGGGGCAGAAGTCCACCTCTCCCCTCCCGCTGCTCCCCTTCTGATATTGAAGGAAATCTTTTATACTGACATTTGGCACTGAGCTGGGAACAATAAACTCCGACACAGAGGGCTCCTTCAGCAACCCGCCAGGCCTGGACTTAACTTGTATGCAGAGTTATGTGGCTCTGATGCCAGGAATGAATTCCCAGGATCCCATCATTTGTGCCTTCTCTGATCAGCAGAAAAAGACTTGTTGATTGAGCTCATCAGTTGTGAAATCCTGCAGCTGATTAATCCTGATCAATCTTTGTTAGCTAACTCCAGTGCAGAGAGGGAGAAGCAGCTGCAGATTTTATTTTAGCTAGCTCCAGTGCAGAGAGGGAGAAGCAGCTGTAGATTTTATTTTAGGATGTACTTAGTCTTAGTGGGCCATAAAACCGCATATTGGGTGTCCCTGTGTTCTAGTGAAGAGAAGGATTTGTTCCTGTAGATCCCAGAGGGGATGACTTTGCCACCTCAACCGCCTGGAGAAGGGAAAGCTACGTTCCACTGTCGCCTCAGAGAACTCGCTGCGATGGGCATCTGAGTTTCTCCATCGCTCAAGTAGACACAGCAAGTACTACCAAGTCAGAAGTGTGATATGTGAACTCTTTAGACTATTCAGTCTTGTAACTTTGCTGGCAGCTACCTGACATCTGTCCCAGAGCTTTTGGGAGGTGGAAAGTCCTACATAAGTGGCAAGTATCATCAGTAAGAGCAAGGCTGAAGATTCTTCAGGTCTGATCAATTCTTAGCAACAGCTGAAGCAGCATGTGCTGAGAAAAGAGGGGAAGAAATAATTGGCACTTGCCTGTAAATCTAATTGTGGAAGAAAGCAATATGGAAAAAGGCTGACCCACAGCTACACTTACTCACTAAAATGACAATACGTCCCCTGCTGCTACTATGCACTGGGCTATAAAATGTAATAACGAGGAACTGAACTATAACAGAGGCAATTCCTCAAAGCCACTACCTTATTTGGGTGCACGGCACGCCGCAGGTTTTCCATCCATTTATCTCGCTCTGCTGCAGAACGACACGAGAAGCACTTACTTCCTGATGAAGTCGTCACCTACAGGGAAAGGAACAGGATTATGTCTTGACCAGCACACCGCAGACTGTGATCTGGGGGAGAGGGGGAGTTAGGAAAGATGCTAGTGGATTTTTTTTTTTTTTTTAAGTAAACAGCTTTACCCAAGCATGAAGCAACAGCCCCTAAGGCTAGCGGAAAAACAGGGCAACTCTGTATGTCACAGAAATAATCACAGAAGCAAATTCCAATTACTTCTCTTCTTCCACACCAGAAAACACTGGATAATGGGCCCCATGCATGCGACGCTTTAAACCACCAAGTTCCACAACTGAGAGAGTGCAAATCCTTAGATGAACTAAAGATAAATTGCAACCACTTGGCATTCCTCCAGATGCAACCCAAAGCCTGTGACAGTAACAACCCATTCCTTGTTTTCAGCAAAACATCAGGCCCGGAAAGGCTGGCTTCATACCTTCACCCTTTGTGTCCTGCTGCTTCTGAAGACCACGCTGTGAAGAACTTGGGGCCAAGTACACACACCACAGTCCTGGCAGCGGTAAGAACAGTAGCTGGCAGCCCGGCCGGAGGCACCCCGGTGCCCACAGCACCTGCTCCCCACCTGGGGAGAACCAGGCTGGGGCTCCCGGACGTGGAGATGGCCAGTGAAGTGCTGCTGCGCCCTCCTCTCACCTCTCACGCTCCCAGTATCACTCCAAGGCACCTTTCTGCAGTATTTGTGTGGCTTTCGCTGGCCACTTGGATTTCACAGCCAGGTTTTGAAGCAGCAGACTTGCAGCAGTGACATTTCCAGTGGTGCAAATGCCCCTCATTCCTTATGACACCCCTGCGACCACATGGAAACTCAACCCTGTTCAGAACCCACCAAAGCAACCACTGCCCAGCAGCCCCAGGATAACAGGCACCAAACATTTCTTCCTGTCCACCACACCAAGCTTCCTCGGCATCAGTTACTGAGCCAAGGTCTTAAAGGCCAATAGTTCTCTGTGTTTTCTCACGTACGTGTATCCCCCAAGCCGCTATCTCCTCCAGGCCCTGCTGGCAAGCTGACAGACCATGACCGTGGTACCAGAACTCTGCACTGCCCATAAAGCCCTCTGCCAGCCGCTCTGCCCTTCTTTGCATTTGCTGCATTTGCTGATGTCCAGTAACATTCTTTACGTACATCTCTGCTTGCAGGCCAATGGGACCTGGCTAGCACTTTAAGTAATTCCCCTCTGAGCTTCATTTCTGCCAGTCTCAAGCTGCAGAATTATTTCTGAGTACTTTATCATCTCACAGTGTTTGTGTTTACACACTGCTCGCTGGGTTATCTGCTTCTGGGAGACACAATCTCCTTTAATTTCATGTATCTCTCAGAAGCCTGACCTGTTCTCACAGCAGAGCTGGCACTTGCTAAGATTTGTCATTAGCTAACCTCGATGATGACTTGAACACATCCCTTCCTCTTGAACACAGACATCTTCTAACCAGGACAAAATGACAACAGGTCTACCCTGTCTTTACACAGCAAATGCAAGAAATCTTCCAACACTTGATATCCCAGAAGCTCTCTCCTTCAGGCAGACACGCTTCCCTGTCCTTACACCCTGTAAAACTATATATTCTTCTGAGCAGAAGTTATCTTCTATTCCCATGAAAAGAAGACTCCAGTAGCATGGTCTTTTCAGCATCCTTTCATGCTTCAGTGTATTTCCAGCTTCTTCAAAGTTTCCCATTACAAATCTGGCCTGCTTCATCTCCAGTTTGCTGCTGCAGCTGCTCTTGTGAACCTCCGTCCCCGAACCTTCATGAACCGACTTCTGGTGGCACAAGAGATGGATCACCGGGAAGATTGTGTCCAGTGCGCGTGATCCCTACGCCTTGCTCTGCCAGAGGGTATGGCGGTTTTGCATCTTGATCCTTTTCTCAGTAAGAGTTCCTGCAACAGCATTCAAGCCGAGCATAGCCATACACCTGACTGGTAACGACACCCAACGAGGAGCAACGCATGGCTGCATTACCGTTGACATCCTGCTGTACTGTCTTAACACTGAATTACAAATACAGAGATCCCAGAAGTACCACTTAGCAACAGTTTTTAAGAACAGAACTTACAGTGAAGCAACACGGAAGATGCACAGCAAACGAGCGTTGCTCCAGACAGCTCCCTCGTTGCTTGATTGACGTGAATTTCTAAGGCTTCAAAACCGTTCTTCAGACAAGAACCTAACAACTCAGAACTTGAGGCCTGTCTTACTTGGCCCATCTAATTCAGCTGCGAAAGACTCAAAATCATCCATTTTCAAGTCCAAACCATCGAAGTCCTGACACTACGGGTATAGCCACACTGCCTTGCACGTGTTACGGCCACGTTTCTGGGAAAAACTCTCCCACTGACATTCTGACTAAGGTTCACAAAATTCAGTCCCCACTGATCGCTTAGAAATCAGTTAACAAAGGTGGAATAGGTCACATACACCTTTCAGTTAACTATCCCACTAGTCCATTTCCTCAAAGGCTGCTTCTCACCTAGCTTTTTGTTTCACTCTTTTGTTTTGATGGGAATTTGGTGTACAAATGCATTTGAAAACAATGTTCTCAGATCTAGAGAACTTGGTAGGAAACCTGGAAGTTCTTCCATAAAAGAGAATTACAACTTCTTTGACTGTTGTTGAAAGATGCTCTCTTAAAGACAAGTTCTCCTTGGTGACACACACGGATCCCACAGCTGCCTAGAGGATTCATATCCAAGTAAATAAGTGTGCAATTTAGCTGTCCTTCTGTTGAATCTGTTAATAATGTCAGTTTTTTACCAGCTAGCTGTTGGGTTGAGTATGTAATGTATTTTCTTGCCACACTTAAGTCAACAAATTATCATTGAGTTCTCATGGTAAATTTTATGATTCAATTCCAAAACAATTACCAATTAACTAATCCCTCAACACTTAAAAAACTGTAACTGTCGTACTTAAGTGAGGGAAGGGGAAAATCCTCGTGTGTCAGACGTGAAGCCCTCTTGATCTGATGGGAGTTGAAGGTCGCATCTACCATGTGTGACCAAAAATGTAATCTTCCCCAGATCTGCAATAACATCCCAGCTTTGAGCTCTGACCTAAACATCACATGGCATTAATGATCTTCATGAGATATTAATTATCTTGATAGAGAGAGTATTCTGGTCTCATCAAGATTTTGGATATGCTAGAATACTATTAATGTACAGGATAAACCCAATTAATAAAAATAATTCGATTCTAAAATGTTACTTATTCACCTCCATTATCCACAGGCCTCGGATGGGTGATCCCTTACGTCAGATAAAACCTTGTCATTTTAAGAATGTCTTAGGTACAGCACGGGTTCCTCAAAGTACACTTGAAGGAATCTCACCAGAGTAAGAACAGAAGATGATAACAGAGTTACTGAAGCCGCTTCACTCAAAGTGTTCGAAAGATTTTACGAGGAAATGTTAGGGTGCAAGCTGGTAAACATCACCATAACCAAGCGCAGGAGGGCAAACCGGCGCTGCCTGGGCCAGCCCCGCAGCCCCGCGCCGGCTGCTCAGGGCGCCCGAAGGGCCATGTGAGCAACGGCGAGCATTCGCACAGCTGGACTAAATTTAGCAGAGCTAAATTTAGCTCCACTGAATTCTCCCTTGCTCAGGCAAGGCCAGGATGAGGCGACACGGTTTCAGCTGTAGTGGAGCAAGTGCAGTCCGGCAGTAGCTTTTTTGTTCTCCTGCTCCGCATCCCCCAGCTATGTCCTGCGACAGCCCAGACACGAGCCGTGCAACCGGACAAGACTTTGGTCTGCCAAGGCAGTAACAGAGCCCTTCAGCCCTGACTCCCCTGCCTGGCCCAAGTCACCAGGACCCCACAAATAGCAGAGCCAGGAATAGGCTCTGGGAGTCTGGACTCCGAGTCTCCTTCACTGGACCAAGATGCCCACTGTACGTTTAGCACCCGCAGCATGTGCGGTGGCATTAGATGATTATGCTGACTGGGAAGAAGAAAGAAGATGATGCCGAGTAACTTTTTTAAAAAAATCAATGAAGAAAACAAGTAAATACCAACTGCCAAGTACTCAGCAAGTCAGAAAAAAGCAAGTTTCATAGAACTAAATAAGCAGAAAAAGCCAAATGCAGCATTTGAAAAAGCACTGCGTTACTGCTGACTCCTTCCCCCCGGCAGAGCCCAACCGAGGGGGAGCAGAGCTGCGCAGTCAGCTTCGGCATGTCTTAATGCAGGTCAGTCGAGCTAAAGGAGAGAAACAATTGCACTGTACCTTCATACAGCCAGCTCCCTCCAAACGAGCCACTTGGTTTTTTTCCACTGCAGATGGCTTTGGCACCTCTTGCTTTTGTCTCCGTTTGGGTGTGCTGCCAGTTCTCTCCCCGAACCTGCTCTCTTCAGCGCAACTCCATCTGCAGCCATGTCAAATCCTGCCGTCTTGTTCTCCGAGCCACGAGGCTGCTGCTGCAGCTCGGCGGAGGATCTGCGGCACGCCGTACCTCGCGCTGCCCGCGCTGGGCAGCCTGGACCGCAATCAGCTTCTGGAAAAGCTGCTGCATGCTGTTGTTGGTGGTGGGGGACCCCAACGACCATGCTGAGCCAGCCCGGCCAACCGAGCACCAACATCCCAAATGAGAACAAACAGACACCAGCCAGCCGGTGATGGAAGCAGCTTCCTGGGCACTGTCCACTGCCCAACCACCCCACCGCAAGGAGAAGACAGTTAACAGTGTAAGGCTGGCACTGCCTACCACCACCACCGCTTCGCGTCTCAATTTGAGACAGCAAACTTGGCCGTTCCTGACAGATCTCCCTAGAGAACAGATCCACAACGGCCTCAAAGTGCAGGGACAAGGCACCATTACCCACCCGCAGCACCTTCGCAATCCACTGTGCATGAAATGTTCCCCTTGTCTCCGTGACTCCGGCAGTCACTTCTCACTTGACGTTTCTTAGTCAGGGCTCCTTTTCCAGGACATCAGCTAGGCTTCTCAACCTTCAGCGTTCCCACACACAGCAGTGCCATGGCTCTTGGCCATCAGCTTCAGGTTTCCTTTCAGCCTGGTGCAGACTTCAGCCAGAGCTTTCCCAGTTCCAGGCCACAGGAACTACCACAGGTTTTACTGCTCTTTGCCGAGCTTCCACCGAAAGGCGGCAGCGGCCTTCGCCAAGTCTTGCCTGTACTTTCAGACACGGCAACGCTGAAGGACTCAGGCTCACAGGCCACAGATGGGACCCTCAGGACACAGTAATAACTGAAGGCAACGTTCAAGCACTGAGGAAGAGAAGATGCTCGTGTGGTTTTATTGCTCGGCTTTCACTAGTGCCTGACATGGAGAACCATGTGATAAAGTTGTCTGTGCCAATGCACGCCGGGGTCTGGAGGGGCCAGCGGCAGCCGCCCAGCCCGTCCCAGCACACGCCGCTCCTCTGCCCGGGCGCGTCCCTCCAGCCCTGCGCTGCCCAAAGGCAACGCTAACCCTTCGCTTCCATCAGTTGTACCTAAGTGCACGGCGGATTGCGGTCACGGCCTGCTAGCCACCAGGGATCCTGGGAGATCTGCAAACTCATTTCAGTGCTGACCTCACTCCGAATTTGAAAGGGGCTCTCTGGAGATACAAGACCAAGGCATTAACATGATACGCCGTTTAGCTCTCACCTCAGTCCTTCCCGCTGGAGCTTGTTGTTACTGTCAGTTACAAATCAATGTCCCTTTTGTTTTCTGGCATTCTTCCTTTCCTCTGAAGGATTTGCAGAACAGCAATTAACATGTTCTTTTTTTCTGTATGACTCTTATTTATCCAACTCACTCAGAAATAAAATTTTCTTCCTCCTTACAAGTGTACGACTTGTGTAATTTCCCTCTCAGTCAACTTTCTACAAGTACTGTTCATATCCCGTCCTCCGCTCTTGTGCGCTGAACTGAATTGGTAAACAACTCTAATATTATGGATGTCACATCTATTTTCCATCTAGCTTCATTTTATCTTTCTTGAGTGGAATGTAATAGAGGCCATATAATTTACAAAACTGTTCTCCTCCTGACCTGCTGCACTTCTACAGAGAATGAACAGCACTGGAAAATGTATACCTCAGCCCACTTCAGAGTTTATGTTTGGGCCTGTTTTTTGTAAGACTGTTTTTGTGTTACCTGCTTGTATTTTAAGAAATGGATCTTTTAACTCATTTCCTTCCAAGTGTGCTAATTTCAGTAAAGGAAAAACATCTTCATCTCTCCAGTCTGACTCCTCTCGGACACTGCCAAGGCCGTCTTCACCTAGCACTGCCCATCCAAGGAAAGCCTGCAGTCCCACCACCCCCCTACAGTATGATCCAACCATGGATATACGGTCTACCTGCTCTTCTATGTCCAAGTACAAACAGGCTACCTTCTCTTCACAGAAACGCAAGTATCGACCACCTTATTACTGTAACAAAACCATTTCCCAGTTCTATATCCAGCCACTGCCATAAGCAATAACACTTTGCCATCCGTGATGCAGGACAAATGATTCCCAAGACATACTACACTGAATTATAGAACTACAGACTGGCTTGTACATGTCCTACCACCTCCTGCTAGTACAGACCTAACCACATGCCATAACAGATGTTAAAAAAAATTGAAATACTCACAGATTTTTCTATTTACCCAAACAAGCGAAGCTTCAGTTTTCTAGACAAAGCCCTCAACACTCCCACTGACAACAGCAGGCTATCTTTGTGACCACATGGAACGTCTTTGTGAACACTGAGCAGGGATTAGCACTTTCCGATATCTGTATGAACATAAACTACAAATTTATGCTCTGCTAATACACAGCCTTAAGTAGTTCAGCACCTTTGCCAGCGGCAAGCTCTGCTGCGACAACGGTTACAAGGCAAAGAGCTCACTGCTGTGATTTTGTGGGTATGATCCTCCTTGGAAAGATGGAAGTAATTTTCTGCTTATGAAGCAGTCTCTGTGCAGCAATTCAGAGCAGAAGTGTTTTGTAACAGCGAAAGCCCAAGATGCAACCCCACACCTGGCTCCCAGTCAGCCCCATCGCACGGCAGGAACGGCTCCTTACCTCAAAGCAGTAGTCTTGTCCCAGGATGCTACTGTGGACCGGCTTGATGACCACTTCTTCCTCCATACTGAGATCCAGAGCTTCAACAGCACTACTGGGACTGAGCAAAGACTCGTGGGAGCGCGATTCTTTCAGCCTCGGCATTAGATGGGATCTAGAGGAAAAATGTAACGGTATCAGTGGATGCTTTCCTTCCCAGAGAAATTATTTAGCCTATCTGTTAGCAACGACTGCAGAATATTCCTGGGAATTTTTTGCCATGAGATAACCAAGGGCCCAGAAGAGCTGGGACTGCTACACTGTCCCATTTATCATTTGGTGAGCAGGTTCTACCACAGGCTGTACATTCAGTAAAAACATTTTTTTTCCAAACTCCGATGCAGTCAGGGCTACATTATCAGAGGTTTGCAGAGTGTGGGTCTCAGCACAGCTGAGCATGTCTTTAAATGGCCGTCACCCCTGCCGTGTGAGACCTTCCAGGTGCGTTGGAATATGGATCAGGGAGGCTGGCTGGCCCCGGCACGAACTACTGTGCTCGTCAGTACCGCAGCCGGGTCTGCAGCACCCGGTGCTGAGCTCCGGTGGCACTGAGCCCCGACTCCCAGCACAGGATTGGGTTTGCATGCGCGTGGGAGATCCCATTAGCATCCTACTTCGTTTCACGCTGTTTTGCAGCACCCAGTCCCTACTGACAGAAGGAATTTACCTGCAGATGGGGAGGAATAAACGACAGATCCTTCTAAAACCCCAGACCTGCGTTCGCTCAGTGCGTCCAGCGCGTGCCCGGGGAGCGGCTGGCACTGCCAGCGCAGCCGCCATCCCTGTGCGTAGGTACCCTTCTCCCCACCAAAAGACACATCTGTATCGCGGATGCAGCCGGCGTGTGGATCCGCACTCCGTAACCAACAACCCGAGGGCTCATGTGCTCTCTCCAGTTGTTACACACATCCCCGGGATGGGGACAGTGTGGAAAATAAGGCCATGATAGCCCTATTGATTGATCCAAATGCTCTGGAGTCCCACTGGCAGCATTTAGCAGCGGGGAGCCCACAGACAGCAAGCAGCACACCACTTTCGAGACAGCCAATACAATCAATGGTGCTGCAACTCTTAAAGCAAAACCAAAAAGCTCAAGGGAGGAAAAAAAAAGAAAGATAGCTAGGAACTCCCAGGGAAAACAGAGCAAAACCATAAAGTGGCAAGGGAAAAAATACCTTGAGAGCAAAGGCAGCAGTTGCCTTCTCTACAGCCTGCACCATGTAAAATGTTCCTATGCCAGCCAGCTCACAAAAGCTCTGATCCCGGTAACTCTGACCTTTAAAACCTCTGGCAAGCACTTTAGGGTCTTCCAAAGAGACGACGAGTCCCTCTGTCTGCAAAGACAGTACGACGCCTTCTTCAAAGGCGTGGAAGGACAGAAATAAGGGGAGTTTGAGATATTCTCAGCACGGTCTTTCACGAGCGGAACAACAATGCTCCCAGTATACTCTAGCTTGCTTTGTCTGTGTGCGTAGAGTTTTGTCATCCTCTAGAATAAGGCTGACCAAAACACAGAGAAATGTCAATAGCACATGCAAAATTCATAGCTTCCAGTGAATCACACACCAGGCTCAATCTAGAAAACAGCCAAAGGAGACTCTAAGATAAACAGCAGCGGAAGATAAACAGGTGCTTCTCTAGATTTGCCATTAAGATTCATGCCATTGATGAACGCCCAGGTGATAAAGGATCAGCCCGCAGCTGGGTTCTCCAGCTGAGCACCCTAAACGGACAGCTCTGCAAGCTGCAGGCCAGCCCTCCTCCCCAGCAGCTCCGCAGGACAACCAGCCTGGGGACACGCTGCCCCAGGGTGCGGTGACAGCACCGTCTCCAGACACTCCCCTGCATCTACTGAGGCCGACAGCCAGGACCAGCTGCGGCGATACCTGTTAAGGCGTCTGCAGAAAAACAGACGACGGCACTACAATCTTTTTCTTAGGGGACAACCAGCAGCCCTCAGATGTTAAAAGCCCTGGGTTAGCACAGCCCTGTGCTGGATCAGAAGCGGTGGCTTTGAAGCAAAAGGCTCTCTATCCCATTAGCGATTCTCTAAACTGCCCACTCACCCCCTATCTCTATGGTGAATAAATTGATCTTTAGGAACTGAGCACAGTCGTTTCCCAGTACTTTGTGGCAATTTTACACTATTTTCACAGAAAAGGGTCCATATCCTTTTCCTCTGAATGATACTGTAAATTAACTCTAATACAGGCAGACAGCTCAAGTTACCTCTGGATGCTGAGTGCAGAACTAATATCCAGCAGCTCAAGAACTGACAATACAGACTGCTCACCAAGCCCCCATAAACCCAGAATCAAGGCATTTATGGTAAATCTTATTTCCATACTTTACAGATGAAATTAGAAAAGGCAAGCAACCAAGCTGAGGCTTGCATTCTTGCGTGGACAAGTACAAATATCAATCATCTAAACCCACAACTCAGGAACTACGTACTGTAACACACATGTGTACATCACCGAGCTGGACTGCTTCATGCTGGCTTAAGAATTTTTTGTTAAAATTAAAACAAAACAAGTCTATTTTTCATTTAAAACTACTGCAGCTGCAAGGCTGCGGGCGGGAGTGCAGATGTGCAATACGAAGAATTACCAAGGGGGAATTTCTCAGGACGTATTACGTTCTCACCAGATTCAGCAAATGCTTATTTATATCCCTCCATACTCTGCCGTATGCCTCTGGGAATCCTAAAATTAACGGGACTTTTCTTAGGCAGGAGATTATTTGTCAGGTTCTTGCCTCGGCAGGACCCGCTCCCAGGACGTCTTTTACTCCTGAACGGCTGATCAGATCGAACGCAGGTCAGCAACAGAAACATTTTCCACCAGATGCTGCAGTGTACGGAGGGAGCGTGGCAGGTCTCAAACCAGCCCTAAAAGGCCCAGCATCTGCCTGTGTATCAAGAGCTAAGTGGGGAGATGTCATTAATTAGAGACTCTTGTTTGAAATTGCAGCGGAAGGGATGAGAGGCAGCCCTGGCAGAGCAGGATGAGCGCTGCCGGTGCGGAGCCTTCCGGAGCAACTGGCCGCATCCCCTCCCCAGCACCCCAGAGCCGGCCCCGACACTACGGTGCTGAACCCGCGGCAGCCCGGCACGGTCCGGGGGGTCTGCAAATGCTATACTGGCTATACCACCATCTTCAAAGGACACACGGTCCTTTCATTTTAATACCCTGTTCCAGAGCAGAGCACGTTGCTCATGTCCTTTGGTAGGTAACATGACATTTGCGGCAGGAGTCCATTTACTGGAAGATGTTTGCAAGTCCCTGTCGCAGCTCCCACAGACTTCCCTTTGTATTAACAGCAAGAAAAAGTCCCTGCTCAGGCCTTAAGCTGCTTCCCTGACTCAGAGGGTGAGGGCACTCTTCTTACCGAAAGGACCACCCTGCCTTCCCCATTTCAGCAGGGAGAACATAAACCCGCCATGCATGTGTTACAGTGACGCCCTCGGAGCGATCGTGTCTCTGGGTTGTACTGCATCAGGCTATGAGAGACCTGCAGGTCTTCATCCAAAAACGATTTGCTGGGCAAGGGCTGGCAAGTGCCAAACGAACCCCCCAACAAATCTGCCTGCTGATGAAGAAGTGCAGAAATATTAAGCACGCAACGTGATGGCTGGACGCAGCCTGAAATGGGGCATCAGGCACCGGTGTGGCGGTGCCGGTGTGCCCCAGCTCCTGGGGAGACTTGTCTCGGTTCCCTCCAGCTCTGCCCCGAGATTCACCACCCGCAGCCAGGATCTCCTCCTGGGGAGGCAGGCACGTTTCTATCAGGAGACCCCAGCAACCTGATGTCCCCAAAGGAGTTCCTGAGGCAGAAGCAGCGATATAAGCAGGAGATGGATACTTCTCAGCTCTGCCTGCTTCCACCCAGGTGGACAGAGAGCAGCATCCATGGGGACAGAGATACCAGAGTCCCTGTAAACTCGTGCTCTTCCTTGGCCATCCAACATCCTAACAGGCAAACTCACCTGGAACATAATTTTTTACTGTGTACATACACTTCCAAGATGACAGAGGTACTTTGTTCAAATTCATCTCTCTCCCATCGCTTTTCAAAATGCTGCCTGTGGGGCCATCCAATCTCTTGCTGTAATAACTCACTGTGTATTCCAGGTCCCGTCCCGGCTTACGTGAGCTGATCAAATTCAGTTCCTACACCTTTGTTTTAATATGGTGGGAATAGCCAGCTGCCCAGAGACATCTCACAGCAGGAAACCCTCTTTCTAAGCAGCACATTCAGTTCCTTCTGCCATGCGCCTTATTTTAATCCCTTTCTACTTGCCTAAAGTTCAGCTGAAATGAAGGGGGGGAGAAAATCTCATAAAAGACCACATTAGTTCTAAAGAGAAATAACATTACTGCTACCGGCACTGACCTGGAGAGTCCTACGGAGAGGCAGCCAGACTCTGGTTATTAAAGAAAGAGGTTTACTGCCCAAGAGCAATGAGAGAGGATTGTTGTTCTAAATAATAAAAGTCATAAACCATTACCATGTGAAGGGATGCTATCCCCCTCTGCCTGCTTCCTCCATAGGCAGCCAGAATTAGGGACGTCAAGCATCATCAGGCTGTGACAGCACGCCTAACCTAACCTGGACCTCGTGGACTGCAGCGAAGACTTTGTGGACGCAGAGAAACAAGCACGGAAGGATGATCCATTCTCTCCTCATCAAACTTCAGGGCTGGATTCTGAGCAATGGAGGCAGCAAACGTCCGTCTGCAGCCGCGGCACCACGCACCCAGCAGCTCTGCTGAATGAGTGGAGGGACTGCCCCCAAGTCCAGGCTGGATGTTCTCCCAAGAACAAAGACTCTGCCAAGGCCACAAGGAAGGAAAAAATGTAGGGCCTGTCTACACAGAATTATTCTGGAATAGGTCTTGTGTGTTAAACTCATACACTCTTATTCCAGAATTGCTTTCTTGTGAAGGCAAGCCCTCAAAGGGACAACCCCATCCGTTTTCATTTCAGAACCTCACCTGCCTGAAACCACCCAGCTTCTGCTTCTGTGGTTTTATGATGAAAATTTTCCTGATATTTTTGAGAGACAGAAACAAACAGGGAACCGGGCTGGGTAGCTGCAGAGGGATGGAGCAGACACAAAATGTAACACTGAAACATGGGGGAGGAAAATAAAGAGCCTTTCTTAAACCTCTTACCGTTCCACTCTGAGAGCACAAGCAGATTGGGGAATTTTGAAGGAAGTCCAGGCACTAAGCTGAAGATGTCCCATTAATACCAGCTGCAGAGTTGGCCTTTGCAACGCGAAGGCCTCCCCACTGTCAGAGGGATCTGATCTCCTAAATTACAGGTTTGATTCTGCGACACGTCTCCTGGTCAGGAAACATTCCCTGCGTACAGCTTTTCAAGGGCTGACAGTTCTTTTCTCTGACCAACTGGGAAGAGGGTCTTTAGGGCAGTCCTTACCCTCTCACCAGCACACGGCCGCTGCAGGGGGTCCTACATGCACAAACGCAGCAGAACAGACCGTGAGATCCACGTGCAGCGTAGACAGAATTTAAATCTGTCTCCAGCCTGGGGATTAGGTTTTGTTATGACCGAGAACAAAGTGGACAACTCCACCAAATTGATTTGCAACATCAGATGGGAGAAGGATTTTAGCAGTTGCAGACGGGAGTAAATCACAGGCCACCCTCTGCCAGCTGCACCAGAGGCAGGAGATCGGGCGCCGGGGAACTCTGCTGTGTGCAGGCTGTCCCACCGGAGGCTCGGAGCCTCGCTGCTGCTGCTTACGGACTGGGACTACGCTCTCTGCAGAGCCCAGACTGGTCCGATGGCTGCATTTCTTCCCGCAGCAGCTGCAAACCAGGCTCTCCTACACAGCAGCTCTCCCCCAAGCCCTCTCCTTGCCTATGTGAGCCCTCCTGCCTGGTGCTGACTTCCTGCTAACCTCCTGACCACTGCTGGGAGTTCTCATCCATTCCTCCCCAATGTCTCATCCTGCTTCAATTCAACAAATAAATATGAAAGTGATGTTATGGGAATAACCAAGAACAGCAGCACAAGAGAACTCGCATGCTTCCAGAAGATGAGAGAATGGTTTTTTTTCTTCCTGTAGGACAGGACGCGTGGATGAAGTCTCAGCATGCAGCATATCCTTCTCCACGTCCTGCTAACCTGAACTTTCTCCCACAGTTTTCTGAACACCAGCTGCTGTCTCTGCCCTGGCCCTGCCGCGGTGGGCTGAAGGGGAGGTGGATGCTCTGCAGCCTTTGGGGCTCTCTGGGTGGCGGGGTGCCGAGAAGCATCACTCAGCACACTGGTGATGGGAAGCTGGTGTCACATGTTGCCCTCACTAATGCAACACCTTCGCTGAGCAACACAAACGACATGTAATTAAACTTATTAATGCCTGCCCTTGTTTTTAGACTGTTCTCGGTTTTAACCGGCAGCAGAATTCATTACATTCAAAAGGACTTTGTCAGCTCATACCAGATTCCAAATGTTGTTTTTGCCAGAGCAAACCTGAAGGATGATTTTAACCCATGACATTCACCTGAGCGTGGATATTTGTTGGTTGAACAACGTGCCACTGCAAAGTTTGTCAGCGACAACCTGCAGGTCCAGCACAGGATAACCAGCAAGGACGCTGACTGGATTTGTAATGTGCAAGATGAGAGAAACTGCAAAAGCAAGCAAAATGCCTCAAGAGCGAGAAACAAAAGGTGATCAGAAGTATGACCTGGGTTTCGATAATAAGAAATGTTGTAAAGAAGCTAAGGAAGTAACTTCTCCCTCTTTCCCAAGAGCGGAATGGCACCACCATCTTGCTTTTAACAGAAATTGACACTTCATATAAAAAAAATTACCTTTTCTTACCACATCGGTCTAAACCAGCACACATTAATAGTGCTGTATCTGTGCACATCTGATGCAAACAGCAGGCAGAGATCCACCACTCCCTGGGAGTTCAAACCATAGTACAGCCCTGCGAACCAGTCATTTCCACAGCACCAGTCTGGAGCGAGCAGGGATTGCAGAGCTCCGAAAACCACCTGGGGAACCTCCAAGGAGGCCCAAGCAAAACCAGGACCTACAGCTGCTGTGAGTGCCGACCCGGAGCCCCCTGCTCCCTGCCACCACCCGCGGGCAGGCACCACTGAAACACGGGGTGCTCCCCGCTGCGTCGGGGGTGGGAGGAGTGTGGGGATAAAGGTTTTTTGATTTTTATCACTGAAATTTTGCTTAACCTAAGTCTAGAGGCAGAATCTGGACAAGAAAGAAAAAGCAAGGCAGGATCTCTCCTCCTGGATTAACCACAAGGAAATCGAAGTCGCAAGCCCCATCTCCCACACTACGGCCCTGGCTCCACAGCCCGGCCACGGGCGGCTGCCCGAGGCAGCGACGAGGTTTTAATAAATAATGATGAAAACAAATTCTTAACATAGACAATGATGGACGGAGCGCTGCTAAAAATAAACGTGCGGAAGACCGGGCTGAGAGCGAGCGGCGGCTGCAGTCACCCACCGGCGGGTCGCCACAGCCGCAGTGGCCTCCTGCGCGCCCGGCCCCGCTCCCTGCCCGCCGCCCGCCGCCCCCCGCCCAG